>PVKA01027090.1:12409-31026 GCA_004027165.1 Ctenomys sociabilis
TGCGGATAGTCTTTGAAGGTGGCATGCGTGTTTCCCTGGTAAGCCTGCTGCTCCTTAATGTGAGCCAGGTGGAGACAGGATGGTAGAGCTAATGCTCTGCGTTGCCAGCTGGGATCGAGCTTCAAGATAGAGGATATGACTTCCTGGGACTTGAAAGACTACATCAAAGCTGAAGCCCTAGACTTCCCAAAACATTAAATACTATACAATGCAGATTACTCTCTCTGCATATCCTCTCTGCATATGGCAAAGGTAAATGTAGGCCACCCACCTAGCTCAGCTCACAGTAGTCACCTACTTCCCACAATTCTCAGTCAATCCTCCTCAAGCCACTCTCCCACTGAATAAAAACCGGGTGAGGCCCTGGGTCTCTCTCTTGGTTACAGAAATCCATGTCATGGCAGGACATAGAGTCTCTCGACTCCCCGATGATTAAAAATATAATTTAGTGTCCTCACTTTCGCCAAGGGTTGCATAGAAAGTGGTAAATTGGAATCAACTTCATGGGATTCCAATAACGTAACTTTGGGATTACAAATACTGGTTTCTTGGACTAAGATGAGGATCAGGAAGAGTGTCCTACACTTCCCAACATTAGGTCCCTGAGAACGGGTGAGCTGCACACATGCGCAGCACTACCACATGGGCTTGGTCTCACTTTCTGCCCAAAAACTCAGAGCCAATGGGCCTTTTTCTCCACCTCTTAGTTCAGTCCAAGCTGAGTATAGAACACCCCTGCTCTAGGAGAATATGGGGTGAAGAGACTGGGAAACATGCTTCATAGGCTCACACGTAGATTAACTGAAGACCCTCAAAGCCACAAGAGGTCAGCGTCATCTTCCACAGAAGGCGGCACTTGGGTCCTTCGAGGTGTCCTGCCCATGCACCCCTTTGTCTGGGGTGGCTTGTGGTGTTCAGTGCTGGGCACTGCTGCACTCTGTATGGGAAAATCTACCAGCCTTTGTTTGCTCTCTGCTTCAGCCCATCCTCCACCTTGGGGCTGGGCTCCACTGGACCCCTGCAGGTGCCTCACTGACCAGAACCCACACCCTCAGCACCCCTGAAAGCAGTTCTCTGCAGCTATTCCAGGCTGCGTTTCTCTCCTTGCTCTGAGAAGTCCTTTTTAAAAATGTGTGCCCTAGGGCCAACCAGATAGCTCAGCTGACTAAAGCGCCTGCTTAGCCAGGGGCAAGGACCAGACCAGGGTTCAATCCCCAGCATGCAGAGACAGTCCCGCCCCAGGGGTGCATTGAGACCGTAATTAAAGCTGGGCATGGTGGTGCATGCCAGTAATCCCAATGCTTGGGAGGCTGAAAACAGGAGGATCACTATGAATCTGATCTATGTAGTGAGACCCTGCAGACCCTGTACTAAATTTTTTTAAAAGTGTTCTTATTGTATGAATTACTGACAGTTTTTAAAAATTCTTTTTTGTGCCCCCTTCGCAGCACATATACTGAAGATTCCTTCCTAAGAGAAGGAGGTCTATTTCACTTCTAGGAACTTTCATGGCCAGTTTTCGTGCTACTCTCCTTAGCATTGCCTGACAGGGGATTTCCAGGGGCTCATGGTGGGACCACGAGTAAGCCAAGGCAGTTGGGCCTGGGCTGCAGAATCGGTGCTGAAGCCACCGAAACCAACTAGATGCCGATGTCGAGTGCAGGTTTTGAGGACAGGTGGGAAACCACTGAGTGCAGAGCAAGGGAAGAGTCCTGGGGGCCGACAAAGAAGAGGAAGCTCCCTGGTGAGCGGCCACCGCCTGAGCGGCTCCCCTAAGGATCTCTGTCCATGCTAACTAGAAACTGGGCTCACTACGGTGGGTGGAAAGGGCTGCTGGTCACAGAATCCCACACAGCAGTTTCTCTGCCCCGGGGAATGAAGGGGCTGAGAGCAAGATGGGATGAGCTAGACTCTCGGGGTTTCGTTGCTTCTCACATTGCTTTTCCTGAAACTGTGCTATTTATTATAACACAGATTTTTATTATGTAGAATTTTGTTTTACTTACATTTGATGTTATTTTATCCTCCACTTAAAGACAATTAAAAACTTTTTACTGTGTAACCAGAATTTTCCCAGAAATATCCTAAGATCTTTAATTCCTGATAACTAATTCAGAAATACCCCAGATCAACTGGAAAGATAGAGTACCAAAGCCGGGGTATTCACTTGCATTTTTTCACATTTTAATAGGATACAAAGAGGAAGCAGCGCACTGCTGATTAAATACCACTGTCTAAATACTGTCCGATTAAATACCACAGGGCTAAAAATAAATCCCCACTTTGAGGATGCCCCCTAACATGGGATTAGCGGAAAAAAACACTGCAGGGCCTGGGGAGCCTGAGTTTCCTGGGAAAGTGAAAGTTCTTGCTAGTGATCTTAGAAGGAATTTCCTTGCCCTTACGATCAAGGAAAGTGGAAAACAAAGTTTGTGAACTGTGTCCTTCGCCAGCCCATGAATTTCCTAGGCAGAGACTTAACAATGCAAGAGAAGCTGAGTGGGGGCGGCTGCTAGCTGCGGGCTTTTGGTTTTGTTTTGTCTTGGTCTTTTGGCTTTAACTGTTCTTGTGGTACTGGGAATAGAACCCAAGGCCAGTTATTACCAGGCGAGCTCTGTCACTGAGCTACTCCTTTAGCCCTTTTACAGCCTAGCTTGATAGATGGTCGTGGTAAGTCGCCATCAGCTTGGACCTAGAGGTCCCTGCCTAGTTAAGTTGCTCTCATTGCTGAGACAAAACACCCAGCACCCGAAGTTAAAGGGGGCAAGCGTTGTTTAGCTCACAGGTTGTAGAGATTTCAGTTCATAATCAGCTGGCTCCAAGGCAGGGTGGCTCGGCAGAGGGGCATCACAGAGGAGAAATAGCTCCTGGCAGGCAGAAGGCAGCAAAAGCGGGCAGGCAAAGGATGAGCGCCTTCGTCCTACCCCTACGTGCCATCTGGGTACTCAGCAAGTAGCACTCGTGCCCTGGTTCTAGCAACCCAGAGCCCAGGACTGTGCCATGAATCATTCCCAGGGTCTGTGATCTAGAGCCAGCCACCTCCAAAAAAGCCCACCCTTGACCTTGAGGCTTTGGGGGACACCTAGACTCAGCCAGAACACCCCACAAAGCCTCGTGCAGTCACAGGTGGGGGTTCTCGGAGGGGCTGGATGCAGAGCACGTGATGAGAATGGGGCGCTGGGTTTGACTCATGCTTCGATGCTGGGCTCAAGCTGCCTCCCTCTGGCTGGGAGAGCCTCCTGCCCGGGGGGTGGGCCCTTGGGTCAGGTATAGGGGACAGAAAGAGGGCTGTCACTTACTGCTTGTCACTTGCTGCTTGCTGCCTTCTGCCTTCCACTTGCCTTGAATTGTCTGCAGCAGTTTGTGACCAAGAGGACTGAGAAGAAGTGATGCCAGCAAGGAAGAGTTTTACGTTCTAGGAATTCTCAGACATACCTCAAAATGTGGAAAACGAGGACTAAAACACAGGAACTGGCCCAAGCTCAAAGGCGTATTCACCTCATTCTGCAAGTTATGCCAGGAGAAGGCGAGGGGCGCAAATCTTCCTGGACAGCCTTGCAGGTTGCTACTTTGTTTAGTGATGAGGAACTAAAACACTAATTCTCCAAATTTTTGTGTTTCACTTTATGCTAAATAATTTTTTTTTTTTTTTTTTGCGGAGCTGGGGATTGAACTCAGGCCCTTGAGCTTGCCAGGGAAGTGCTTATTCCACCGAGCCATCTCTCTAGCTCCAATGCTAAATAAATATTAGCTTGCCGCTTTTTATTTCCCTATCCATGTACAGCATACAGAGAGATTTGCATATTTCCACAACACTTTTTAAAGGTCCCAGAGCAACCCCTCTGGTTACTGAGCTCACTTCGCAGGGACGTTTTTTATAACCCCTAGGAGAGCAAGGGTGAAGACGGCCTGTGCTGTGCCACAGTAACACAGCTGTGTTCTGCCACCATTTCGATAAATGTCCCTCATGGAGCGCTTGGTCCTGGGCCTGCGCTCAGGACCAGGGGTGGAGCCCTGGTTAGTGGGAGGAGCTTAGTGCCGGGGTGCGGAAAGGGGCCTGAATGGGGGGTGGGGGCGAGGGAGGCGCAGGCTCCTGTCTCCACCTTCACCTCCCAGACTCCGGGTCAGTAGCTTCCTCCACCCTGCCTTGCCTTCTTGTTCCAGCCCTGGGCCAGCGAGGTTGGGCTAAGGCAGGTCTCCTCCTCTTGACTTGATTCTTCCTAGTCACAGAGGCCCGCCCACCACAGCTTGGCCATAGGTGGAAAACGAGCGACTCAGTGCGAGCGCCCTGCCTTGCCCTTGTCCCTGGGTTCAGGCCTCAGACCCACCGTTGGCAGCTCGTCCCACAGCACCAGCCTGGGCCCAGGCTCCGACGGAGACAGGGGTCTCTCTGGTGTCTGCAGACCTGTGAACAGGCTGAAAGAAGACTCGAAAATATGTTTTGACATTCTTCACAAAGTAAATTAAACCTATCACTTGCCATTGCAGTCATTAGCCGTTACCTCATTAACAACAGTGCATCTTCTGCTCCTTTTTGTATATATTTTCTTTTTTGTTTTGTTTTTAAGGCAAATGACCCAGACCCAGTTTACCAGCTTTTTTAAACCTAAGGTTAACATTACACATTTAAACAATTGTCAAAACTTTACTAAGCTGCCAGTATTCATGCATAACTACAAAACATCTTTAAATTTGTATTAAACAGGAAATGTATTACCTTTAATGCACATCTTTCATTACTAAATACTGAAAAAAAAAAATGGAAATTGTTTCTGTGGAGACTCATCCTGGCAACGTTAGCTTTACAACAGGCAGACACTACTTGGCTCACATGTCAAACACAATGGCAAGCAGACCCACGCTGGTGCCAGAGTACAGTCTTGTCCTAGCGCCACTCAAGAGTCAAGGCTCACCTTGGATCACATTTAATAAAAAAGCAAAGTGTAGACAGAGATTACAACAATTTTAAAGACGAAAAGTGGTCCTACTGTGTGGTCCCAACAGTAAACTCAAAAGTCTATGACAAAGAGGGGCTCTGATGAGCTGTTTATAAATACTTCAGATTAGGTACAGTTATACTGAAAGTTGAGTTGTCTGAAATCTTCAAAAATCATGTTCCTGTTAATCCTCAAATGGTGCTTGTTACAGTTTAACATTTCTGTTACATATGTGCATTGAATTGCTTGTTATCCAAGCGTAGCAGCTGCTCCTTACTGTTTATTGTTAAAGATATTAACTATCCCTCCTCTTCAACCTCTACTCCTTCTTAGCCATTCTCAATGATTCTCTTTGTGGTGATTTTTCTACCATTAACAATTTTAATAGAAGTTGATGTAGATTTGAAGTTACCCATCCTACTGTCGGCAAACAATGTGGATGGAAATGAAGCAAGGCCCCCATGACCTAGGGACCCAAATGAAGTAAATCCTGTATCAAATGAAGACAATCTACCTCCAAAGGATGGAAATCCACTGAAGATGGAGAAAAAAGAGCCTGTACCACGGCTTCTGGTTCCCAGAAATGTCTTCAAATGAGTCTTCATTACCAAAGAAGTCGAATGAAAATGGGTCCCTTCCACCGAAAAATTCCCCGAAGACATCTTCTGGGCTCTGGAATGTGAACCCAAATGCAAATAGACTGTCAAAAGTGACATTCCCCTCCTCCACCACCATTTAATCCGTTTTTGCCATATTTGTCACAGGTGTCCCATTTCTTAGCATCGGATAGCAGCTCATATGCCTCAGCCAGTTGTCTGAATGTTTGCTCAGCCTCTTCTTTATTCTCAGAATTTTATCTGGGTGCCACTGTAGTGCCAGATTCCAGTATGCTTTCTTGATGTCCTCAGTGGAGGCATACCTCTCTGCATGCCTAGAACATCATAGTGGTGTGCCATGCTTGAACAGTGCTGAGATGAGTCTGCGGATGTGGACAATTGGCCATGAGAAGGAGGAAGCGTGTGACTGGTCCCTCACAGCTCTGGGATGGTACTCTGGTGGCAGCTAGGTTATCTTCTGCTCCTAGGCAAGCTTCTTGGGTTCATTACCCTGCAGAACAGGAGGGTACACATGCTCCAGTGCCTGTCCTCACCCACGCCAGGCAGCACTGGCCGTGTTGTGCTTGAGACATCGTTTAGTAGCTAGAGCCACCACAGAGGCCAAGTCCTATTCATCCTTAGCAGCAAAGACAAGCACCAGTCATATAAATAGCATGAGAATGTTCTTTTTCCATTGTCTCCTTTTAGAAAATTATGGTAGCTACTCTACTTGAAACGAAATAGTCTGCCTCTGAGGTCTCTGCATGGATCATCCCCTACTGGTAGAGAAAGGCAGCAGAAGAGAACAGAGAACAGTCTGTAGAGAAAAATCCTACAAAGACTTGGGATGGGGTCAAGAAATAATGATAGTAGCTAGAAGTCAAGATTTACAGTCTTCTTCACTCTTCCTCCCATTCCAGAAAAATCACCATGTATGCCAAAATAAAGAGCAGGGTACAACAGATATGAATGCATTTGATGATATGCTAACATATTAGAGTATGACTATAATTTGTGCCTGGGGGTTGTGCTGCTTGTATTTCTCTGCATGATCTTTGCAGCCCGAGAAACATGTACTGTTTCTGTCTGTGCTCCCAAGAAGAAGGAACTGAGACTGGGGTAGCTGTGTGATTGATTGAAGATCACGTGAGCAACAGGATACCTGGGGCAGGCTGGTTATCTACAAGGCTGAGCTGTGCCCGAAAAGGCCAGGCCCGGCTGTACCCATCAGAAGTCAGTCCTAGCCCCCAAAACAGCAGGTGGGAGCCAGGCTGATGCCCCAAACATGGATCCTCTGATGCCTAATCTAGTTCCACTTCCATGAAATGCAGCTACCTTAGCTGTGAAATGGAATAGAAATGGGCTTCTCTCTCTTGTGGTCATCTCATAATATAAGGTGTTACAAATGCCCCATGTAATTTCCCTAACTTTAATTGATCTGCATAGAAGTACTTTAACGTATATCAGATAGTTCCTTTATGAAAGAAAGTTTATTGTAAGTTAATTAAAAGGGTTATTATGTCTTAAAATAGTCAGTAGGTTTTAATTGGCTGTAGACCACAGAAAAAGCTTTTCTTTATACTGATGATTTTGCTTTGTTCTTTAGTAATAGAGTATTTGTATAATCAACCACCACTATTGCCAACTTAATGACTACAGAAAATTAAGAGAGTGATTTTGCTAATACCAGAATTACCATTCACAAAAAATTACAATTCACAGAGCAAAACAAGAATAAGAGTGTGACACCTTGGATTTTAAAATACTAACAATAAATAAGTAGGTCCATGACAGCTCTATGAAGCAAAAGGAAATTCGTTTCATTTGTAGGTAGGCAAAGGAGATTAAAATTATCTTTTCCCAAGAAGCAAAGAAGTAACTTTAAAGTCAGATGTTTGGCTTTGGTAATTACACCAAAGTGAATTTACTTCTCTTCTTTTATAAAACTGCAGCAATTAAAACGACAAATCTCAAAAGACTGAAGATTCTCCAAGTCTTTGCTGAATGTGATGAAGGCCAAGCAAACGGAGAGATGCGCCCTTAGTGAGGGCGAGAAGATTCAGTCTGGCTAAGATGCTTGTTCTTCCCATCACTCTATCGACCCATCGCACCAGCAAACAAAGGCCAGCAGGAGTCAGCGAGATGATTCCGAGATTCACATGGAGATGCAGAGGGCCTGGAATTGCCAGTGTGCACTGAGCCAGAGCAAATTAAAGAACAAGACAATCTGATTTCAAGACAACTGCAATAATCAGGAGAATATTTTACTGATGAAGAGAAAGTTAAATCAAAGGAACAGAATAAAATGTCCAAATATAGACGTACACTTTCACAGACAACCAATTTGGACAAGGGCGCAGGGGCACTGGCCCATCACTAACAGCACAGGAACAACTGGATCTCTGTGCAGATGGATGGATGGATTGATGGATGGATGGACAAACAAACAAACGAAGAAATGAATGAATGAATGACAAACAAATGAACAAACGAATGAATGAATGAATGAATGAATGAGTGAGGAGCCTGTCTCAACTGATAGAAAACACGAGCCATCCCTGCTTCTGCACTGTGCTAAGTTAGACACAGGACGAAAGGGTAGCATAGCAGCATTCAGGCTGGAAAGAGAACACATAGACTAAAAATGGAGAAGACGGAAGGAAGAAAAGAGAAGTGAGTAATAAAACTCCCTACATGGGTTGCCTGGGACATGAAAATCTCAAGTCAGCCACTAACTATGATAAAATGAGCCAGCGACTAACCGCAGCTGGTGAGCTCAGGGCTTCCCATAAGGTAAGCTTTATGGAACTTATTGCGACACTCTAGGCTTCTTACAGACACTTGCAGGCGCCCTGGAATGAATGGAGTCAGGTTTCAAATACCACAAACACCACTCCTCTTGTGTGCAGACACTGCTCAGTGATGGTTTCCGCTTCCCAGGCAGGATGGAGCATGAGAGATAGGGGGATCTTGGTAATGACCTGCATGTGCAAAAACGCTCCCTGGAAAGTGCTAAGTTGTCAGGAAAATAGCTATAGAAAGGCAAAAAATTAATTCATCTGTGCCTCGTGATGATTCTCTCTCCTGGTAAAATTAGAAGTATTGGTTTTATTTGCAAGCATAAAGCAGATTCTATTGGTTTTTGTTTTTCTCCTTTCCAATTTGTCAGCCAAAAGTTTCCCCTCAGAAAGATGTGAGATTTGGTTTGAGCACATTAGTAGTTCTTGTTCTGTTTTGTATGAAGAAGTTCTCACTAAATTGCACAGGCTGACCTTGAATTTGCAATCCTCCTACCTCAACCTCTGGCGAAGCTGGGATCACAGGTGTACGCCTCCCCTCTACCTCTTAGAGGTCATTTTGAAAAAGTTATTTAATCTCTTGCCTGTCTTCACATGGTAAAAACAAGCAGTCCTGCTTTGGAAATTCAGATACTGAATGTAAAAGTGCATTACTAGGTGCAAAATGTCTAAAACAGAAGCTGTTATTATCATATATCACTATTAATTTAAGTTGCACTATTTGTTGCATTTTAGCCACTTTGCCCCATGGTTAAGCCCACAGAAGGATTCTTTTGACCCATTCAATGTGTTTCCATAAAGACAGATCCTGAGAGGTTCCTAACAAAGCTGGACAGTCCATAGTCACACCATGCTGAAAGCACCAGATCTTACCTATTACAGAATGGGAAATTTCACAGCACAAAAAATTTAATCTTAGGGCTGGCCAAGTCGCTCAGTGGATTAAAGCACCTGAAAGCAGGCTTAGAGGCCCAGAGTTCGATCCTGGGCCTGCGACTGGGCATGGTTGTGCACGCCTGTAATCCCAGCTCTTGGGAGGCTGTAAACAAGCAGATCACTACGAATCTGATCTAGTAGAGATCCCGAACACCCTGTAGACCCTTCCCTAAAATACAAAAAAAAAAAAAAAAAAAAAAAACAATTAATCCTAGGGAATGCACTTCTCACATGCAAAATGCCCTTAAGACTCACATAGGTCTGTAGCGGCTTTAGTCAGCTTCTTCTCTAAGTGTTGACTGTAAACTTTGCCATATCTGGGCTGTGTTCCAAGCAAAGATACTGAGAAAGATGTTCCAGGTGAGAGGAAGAGTGGACTTAGGGGGTGACCCAGGGACACGTCTCCACAGAGTTGCTGAACCTCTATCAGCTTCCCTCCTGTCAGATCAAGGCTGTTTGTGGAGCAGAAGGCTTTGGAAGACAGGAGACAGCGTCTGAGTCTGGGACCAAAGGCACATTTGTTTCCTGACTGAGAGAAGAAGCATAGTGCCACTTCCATGGCAGGGTCTCCTCAGGGGACTCCTCGAGGTCCATAGGCATAATGCTCATTCACTGTCCACATTCCCACCTGGCCAGCTCCATGTCACCCCCTGGGATGCTCAGCTGCCCAGTGTGCTACCTGAAGTCCTTGGCCTTTGGCCCAGGGGTCTCTTGTCTCCAGAAGTGCCTAACTTGCTAACATCAAAATAGTATAGAGCCTCAGACCCACCACAGTTCCGGAGAAGGACCCTCTTTGTGCAGCCAATGATCATTGCTAACACTCTGGTCTCCCGGAAGCGTCCTGGGAGGTGGGGATTCAAACAGTTCCACACCAAGGGATCCTGAAAGTGCATTCGAGCACACTTCTGCTGAGGCAGAGCTTCCCAAACTCTGTTCCCAAACTGCACTTCTCGTTTAGCCCATCGTTTAGCCCATCGGGGTGCAGCAGGCACTGAGAGCCTCACATCAGGTGAGGCTGCACCTGCCTGTGCACACACTCGGCTCTGAGGGGCAAGCTCCTTACTGTGATCTCAGGATTCTGTCCCACTTCCTGGTGCTCAGGAGAAAGAAGGAATCCCAACCTCATCTCCCCCAGGCCTCATCAAAGCTTTGCATGGGGCTGCAGCACCAACAGGTCCCTCATTCCTCAGGGTCACCATGAGCACAGGCCCGTGCTCTTCCCAATCACTTAGTAGGTGACAATGGACAGGAAGCCTCAGACCCCCATCAGCAGGCTGACGGAGCACCACCTCGGTGTCACCACTGGTCCCTAGGGAGTGAGCCTTCTGGGCTTGCTCTGTGAGGTGGCAGAGTCCTCACCTGCCCACCTTCCCCAAGGGGAGCCTATTCTTGGGGCAAGGGGCACACAGTGTGAGGCTGGACTCACAGGGCAGGGAGGCTGCCCCGGAGGTCCCCAACCCAGCCCCGTCAGGTGGGTCACACTGTCCTTGTGGGCTGTATCCTGTGTGCAAAGTCAAAGTCCAGGGACGGCTTGCTCTGGCTCTGGGCAGATTGTTGCACTGGATGCCCCACTGGGATCTCCCTGCCCTTTGCCGAGCTGTGTCCCCTTCTAACCTCCAGTGCCTCTGGCAGTGACTGTTCAGATGTAGGTCTTCGTTGTGGTTTGTGTACATGTGTGTCCCCAAGGCCTCATGAGATTATTAAGCAGACTTGTAGAGCTTGTGATTACTTCCCGATTCAGCGCTGGGATTGTGGGTGTGAGTGCTGCACACAGCCTGGATGCCACACAAGGGGGACAGACTTGCTGATGCCGCCACTCGCCACCGCTCGGCCCATTTGCTTTTGCTCTCTGCCACCACTATGAACTGCTGCCCTCTGCTGTGCGCGGCTCTGCCTTGGAGCCAGCTCAGTAGGGACTGAAACCTCCACTAAATGCGAGCTAAACAAACCTTTCCTTCCCTAATTTTGACTGTCGAGTATTTGTCCCAGCAATGAGAGAAGAATAACGAGACAGTCTTTAAAAGAGGCAGTAGAGTCGAAAGACGGCCGTCAGGGCAGTCCCCAGTCCAGTAGGATGAGTGTCCTTACAGGAAACTTGAGTACGAGAGAAGGCCCAGGGTGGGGCGCACATAAAGCTGGGCAGGGCGGTGGCTGTGGCTCACCAAGGGGAGAGGGGCTGGAGGAAAGTAAACATGCTGACGTCTAGGACCCAAACTTCACCCTTCAGAGCTGTGACAAATAAAATAAAATAATGCAGAACTGTCCAGATGTCCAAGCAGTGTTTCATTATGGCTGTCCTAGCAGACTAATTAATACACTGTCCTTCTACTAAGGACGTCTCAGGACAGCGATGTCAGGCGCCCTGCCACCTGAGGCAGAGTTCATCCCCAGATCAGGACAGCTCTCCTTTAAGGTACATTTCTCAAGCACATTTCCCTCACTCAGAGGAAGGGCTCCTTTGTGTGTCCACTTCCTTTGTAATAGAGAAAATGGCCACCATTCTCTTTCACAGCTCTTCACAAGGAAAACACTGCAAGTAAATCCTCTTTCTCCAGACTGAATCTATGGAATTCCTGGAATGGCACATGAAAATGCCCACTCTAGTCTAAAAGTGAGAACCCCAAAAGAGATGGAGAGGGTCACTAGGGGACCCAGGGATGCTGATGGAAATGAGACCACAGTCTAATTTGTCATCCGCCCCCTTCCCCCCATGGCATTCTGCTTTTGGTTTCCATGGAAACCCACTTGTGTGAATGATCTCTCACCACAAAGGAGCTACAGGCAGGTTTTTCGATTTGCATAACGCAGTGATTTATGGGACAGATACAGAGCTGGCAGAAAGGCACAAGGTGCAGGGGGACTACACAAGGGTAAAGGGGCGGGCGACATGCTGTGTGTACTCAAGGGCTGCAAACATCCAGGCAACTGCCCTGGAGTTCAGACACAAGTTTTTGAGGGGTGAAAGACATAAACTTCTTTGTGCCCATGGAAATCTTATTGTCAAAATGCAGGGCTTCTCCAGGTTTAGGAAATATTGTCAAACATCAAGGCGATCCCAAAACACATGGCATTTCTACGTACAGTGAACACATCCTACCACAGGCAAGTGGGCACAGCCCTGGCGGAGCAGGCTCAGCCCCAGCTCCGGTGTGTCCTGTCTGCCCACCCTGTCTACAGGAGAGGAGCAGAGGTTGTCCTTCCTGGGGGTCCTGTCCATGACACTGAGGTGTACATGAAGGGCTCATCACCCTAGACATGGGGGTGTGTGGCAGCCCTAGGGGACCTCTGGAAGTGCGTGCTTGAGTCTCTTCCTAAACGATTGCACCCAAACTTCTGTGCAAGGCACAGTGACCCCCTAGACTGGGAATCTGGCCTTCCCACATGTGGATGGGGGCAGACAGCCAGCCACTGCCGCAGACCTTGGGTCAGCCACCAGCTGTTCAGATCAGTTTCCAATCAGGTAGGCCCACAGCTGGGCCAGCCGCCTGCTTTGGACTTCCTGGTCCTTTTCCTGTCCATGAAAGCTTTTCAAAGCAAGTTAGGGGCTGGGTCTTCCTGAACCTGTTTTGGTTTTGAGGACTCTTCAATTGTTAAGTCTTTTTTGCTCCAAATCCTGCAGTTCATGCGGATGTCCTCACTGCTGTTGAGCAGTGAGCTCACAATGAAAAGCAGCCCAGAACCTCACACAGGAGGCACAAGCTTGACTGGAACCCAGCAGGCATCCATAGTCCCCCCATCTCCAGATGTGGACTCACCCTGTGGGCTCCCTGTAGCGTGAGCAGTCCCCTCTGCCAGGCAGGCTTGTCTTTCCTGTCACCTCTGTCACCTCCCACTCCTCATGCCTGCCTCTCCCACAGCTCAGAGAACAGAAGTGGGCTCAGCCTTGGGCAAGGCTGCAGGGTGGGCAGGAGGGAAAAATGTGCATGCTGCTCAGGGAGCCAGAGCGACACCAGGGAGCCAAGAAGGTGCCACGAGAGCTCAGGAATGAGCGTGGGAAGCCGACCTTCAGGGATGACAGTGCTGGAAATTGGGTTTCCCCAGAGGCCACCTGGCTGGCTCCCTTCTGCCTCTCACTGCTACATCCCAAGTGTGACTCCATGGTCCCCACATGATGCCTGTTCACCCAAGGGGTCCTGCACATGGGACGTGGAGAGCCAAAGCCAAAGAATGAAATTGTGAACCACAGGAAAAGGGTAGGGGGTTCTCAGTGGCAATGAGGAGAAAGAAAAAAGGCCTTGGTCTCTCCAGAACGTGAATCTACGAAGTGAAATTTCTGCGTGGTCCCTCTGTTACCATAGGAGGGGGAGGGAGCTCTGGGCGGGTTCCTACCACAGGTTCTTGCTAAATGCCCAGAGAAGTGGACCTGACACTGGATACAGGATTGGAGTTTGTGTCTAGCTGTCCCCCAAAGCCTCATGCAGTCACGGGTAGGGTTCTGGAATTTGTGATTAACTCATGATCCAAGGCTGGGATTACAGATGGGAGCGCTGCACCGCCCCCTGGTGGCCAGGCTGGACACAGCGGAAGGAGGGGGAGCGGCCAGCTAGCTGCTGCACCTCTGCTCCATCCTTGGCTCTTTGCTGTTATCTGCCACCATCATCTGCTGCCTTCTGCCAGGTGCGGCTCTGGCTCTGCCTTAGAGCCAGCCGAGTATGGGCTGAAACCTCCACAAACCATGAGCCAAATAAACCTTTCCTTCCTTAATTTTGGGTGTTGGGTATTTTGTCCCAGCAACAAGAGAAGAGGAACTGGGACACTAGAGAAAAAAAGTAGCAAAGTTTTAATCAGGCAATAACACACTCAGGATGAGCAAGCGTGGAGG
This sequence comes from Ctenomys sociabilis, assembly GCA_004027165.1. Lineage (NCBI taxonomy): Eukaryota > Metazoa > Chordata > Mammalia > Rodentia > Ctenomyidae > Ctenomys > Ctenomys sociabilis. The sequence goes on from PVKA01027090.1 coordinate 26,499, forward strand.
AAAGAAGCAGGGTGCAGGTGCCGAGGGTGTGGGCCCTGAGAGTTCAAGGTGCTATGCCAGGCCTGGGCACCTCCCACCAGGTCTTGCAGAGCAGGACCCATGGCATGCAGCTGTGTCAGTCGCAGGCACCCACCTCATGACTCATTGTATTAGACTTGGACACATAAGAGGCAGCTCCCCACCCCCGCGCTAGCCCTCAGGGAGCTCTGCAGGAAGAAGGGCCGCTTGCTATAGGTTTGCAGGAGGACCTGGTACACAAGGCTCCTGTTTGCGGACTTCAGCATTTTCAAGGGCAGATTCACAGTCTTTGCCTTTCTTGTCTCTGCCACCCTGTCCTGGTCCTTAGGACAAAGGTTGGGCATTGCCCAGTTCAAGTAAGTGGAAGGCGGTAGAGTGTCAGCCACATCGTGCTATTTGTACAGCCTCAACCTAGAACATTTTAAGCATAAAAAGAGTGTGGGAACCGCCCAGGTGCTTAGTGACTACCTATCATGGGTGACTGTGCATTTAGAATGACCACGCTGAGCTCCAGCTTTCTAACCCAGCTGTTCACCACACAGGGTGTAAAGGAAACTGGGATTTCAGAGGACATTAAAGAAAAACCCTGCTTATTTTGCATTTTTAGTTTAGGGAGAGGCTGCCACTCACTTTAGTAGGATGCGGCTGCACTCCACACTGCCTGAAGATTTCATTCTTTGTCTGAAGTCCTATCTCACTGCCTGTCCCTGTTTCAGTTCTTATCAGTGTGGCTGGTCACCCAGCACTTCCCCTAGCTAACTACCTTGCTCAGAAGCTGCTCAAGTAAGCATTTTATGCGATGGACAGAGGGCGCTAAAGTGAGGGTGGGGAGGCAAGCTCAAGGGCTTGAGTTCAATCCCCGGTTCCGCAAAAAAAGAAAAACCTGACATATAAAGTGACAGCAGCCCCCAGACTGACAGCAGCTGTATGTCGCTGAGCTTCCACCACTCCCTAAGAGGTCTCCACCCAACCCTGGATCTCAGGAGAAGAGACTTCACACTTGGAGCCAGCCCACGTCCCCTGGCAGCCCTGCACATGTTCCCTGAGGGCCTTCTGAGAACTGGCACATCAAATCCAGAGCTGGCTTTGCCTTCCACACTGCTTTGTATGATAGCCCAGCACAAAACCCAGCCTGTCCAACCTGAAAGTGACCACAGCCACCTGTGCATGGCCCTGCAAGAGGACCCTGGGCTTCCGGGCCCTTGAGCTTGTTTTCGCCTGACAACTGCAAGAGAATGTTTCAAAGTGTAAGGGTAATGGACAGTAGGCACTGGTAAGGAAGAGCATCTATTTGGACAAAAGGATCAGGATGTTTCGAGCAACTCCAGCTGCAGTTCATCATCTGTGTATTAGAAATAATCACGCACTTATTATAAACTGTCTTGGGGCTGATAGGACAGTGTATGATTAAGTATGGCACAATGTGGATAACGTGAGTACAACTTGACACCAGCATCCCTGATGGTCACCTCTACCACCCAAGCAAGGAACACCCCCTATCGATTTCCTAAGTACACAGCTAAAATTTCAGCTCCCGCCTAGGGACGTCCGGTGATGCTGGAGCAGAGCCCTCCCCCTCCAGATGCAAGGCTGGAGTGCAGCCGTCCGTCCATCCATCCGCAGAGCAGGCTGGGACACAGCGGCGGCACCGCCCCACCTGGCTCCACAGGTCACACACCTGATCTCCTGCTCTCACAATGGCCTCCTGCAACCTCTGAGAGCCAAACTGAAGCCCAGTCACCCCTCCTTTATCCCGGACACCATAATGCAATTGTGATGACTGGATTTACAATTTGGAGACAAAACCACACATTTTAAAAAGCTGCTAGCATGAGGAGCCCAAAGTGCTTTCACTCTACCCATTGCCATTCCTCCCCCAAATTAAAGCAGACTGGCACTGCAGAGAACAGCAGGGGGAGAAGGACTCCACTTCTGCCTCCTGCCCCGCCCCGTGACCCTTCTGCAGCTTTCCAGTCAGCAACACCTCCTGTGTTTAGGTGGCAATGCTGGTCTCCATGGCAACATATCAGGAAAGGGCCACTTATAAAGAGGAGTGCTTCCAGTCCTCTAATGGGTTTTCAAGGCTAGAGATGTATTTGTGGCTTGGGCAAGTATTCATTTGCTTCAGAAATGAAAATGTTTTTTGTGCAGTCAGTTTCCTTTCTTTTGCATGACTTCTACTTTATAAAAGCAAATTAATCTCCCAGAGCATCATAAACACTGGTTGTTTTATCAAACTAGATGATGGAAAAGTTAAGCTTTGTTTCCTCATTTCAAACAAATGAAGGCAAGATGTTCTTTCAGCCTGTGCCTGTCAACCTGTGACACTGACATCTCTATCCTGCCTCTAGCACAGTTAGAAACAAAGGCGTGGAGGGGCCACTCCCCTCCCTTCTCAGTAAACATCACAAACCATTGCCGGCTGTCTATGCTTCCATAACCCCAAACAGGGAAGCTGCGGGAGCCACCTCCTCTGTGTATCGAGCGACACACACACACAGCACGCCCTAATGATTACACAGGGCCAAGCTTGGGAGGGTGTGCAGGTGCCACACAGCACAGAGCGACAGCAGTGGGGGCAGGGAACACTCGGTCTGGGAGATGTCAGCCTCTGTGAACTCTGGAAGCCCGAGTGACAAAGGCCCTTTTGTGCCCCCTCCCCTCCACCTGCTGCCGCCTCAAAATCTTCCACAATCTTAGTGCACACAACAGGAGGTGTGTGCTTGGCAATTCTTTCCTTGTCTTACACAAGGACCTAGACTATTTTTGGCACACTCAACAGTAGCATCAGCAGCTGGGAGCCCTGTCAGCAGCAGCCTGGAGGAAGCCCTGGGGCCCTTGGGGCTGTTGTCTCCTCTCCAGCGTCCTGTGTCCAGGGCTTGGACGCCTACTCAGCTTTCGATGATTCACCCACTCACTTCACCCACTCACGCACTCAGTCATGGAAAAAGCAGCGTGGATAAAGCTCAGACAGACTGCAAGGAACCCGCAGCTCACCTCAGTGCAGGGCTCTGCGCTTGAGGCTCCCCAAGGAGAAGGCCGTCCATACCCAACACCAGAGCTTCACACAGCTCTGCCCATGAATCAGATCATGAAGGCCTCACGTGCTTGTGTGTGCCCGCAATCCCTGCGCTCAGAAGGCCCAGGCGGTGGGATCCTAAGTTTGACACCAGCAGTGGCAACAGAGCAAGGCTCTGTCTAAAAAGAAAAAAAAAAACAGGAACCCACACAGACACAAGAGTATTAACTCAGGACAAATGTAAATCGAGCCTATTCTCTGGCCCTGTTGAAAGTTCCTCCAGTGAGGGGCCAGAGCAGAGAGAACCCTTTGCTGGGAGCAGACAATTCAAAATCAGGCAGCCAAGCACGAGGGAGCAGAAAGGCCACACAGTCACACTCACTGCCTGTCACTCCAGTTACCTTCCTTCTTTGGCCCACAGCACTGTGTTCAGGGCGCCATGGCAACTGTCTCCTGCTTAGCATTATTTCAAACAGGGCCTGGTGTCACTTCCTCTCACTTCCACCATCTTTGGTGAGGGGATTGTGTGAGTGATGAAGTCAGTTCTACGAGGTCAATCAGCTGTTGAGCCACACGCTTGGGGACATGAACTGTAATCATCTGGACCCTGATCCCACACTTCTCTGTACACCAAGTTCTTTCCTTGTAAGACTGTAAGTGTGTTCATCATCTTTGTTTTAGTAACACCCTGTAAAAACTGGCAAGGAAAACAAAAACACATGCTGGCTGCACCCTCCTCGGCTCCTGAGAACAGTCGCACACCGCACTCCGGGGTGGGGAGCAGTCTTTCTGGCTGTGCTTGACAGCTGTCCGTGCCTTCCCAGCAGAATGAATTGGACAGCTCCAGCACAAGCCACAGCGTATACTCCTTTCCTGTGCTGGCACTTTGGGGTTCTGAGCCAGAGACAAAGCTCTTGGCCTTGACTCTGTTGGGTGGGCTGTACTGCAGAGCTGGGGTCAAACCCAGGGCTTCACACCCGAGGAGTGAGCACTGACTGCAGACCTTTGGTCTGCGAGCAGGACCGCATTCACGGGGCTGGAGAAGCTCTGGAAAGAAACCTGCCTTCCCCACCAGCACGCCAGGAGACAGAGCCGAAGGAGCATCCAGTGGTGTCGCTTCTTCCTGCATGCAGCTCTGGGGCACAGCTACAGGGAGAGCTGCCGGCCACAGCCACCCTGTGGCTCTGGCGCCCCGCTGTGCATTGCCGTGTGAGGCTCAACTCACCTGCCCACGGGAAGGGACCCTAATGACTCCTCTTCTTTGTCTTTTCCTGTGTCCACTGAGGGACTCAAGTGTGTCAGTGGCTGGGGACTCTCCCTTCTCACGATTTACCTCTGCTGGTCCCTTTGCACCGAGTCTCATTCATTTCATGGGTCACGAACACAAATAGTCCACCAACATCATGCCCCATGACAGAAGGCGCATGTTCCTTGGAAGGCATCAAAACACCAAGAACTGAATCCAAACCAAACGCCCCCTCCGTGTGTGTG
>PVKA01027091.1:8409-31027 GCA_004027165.1 Ctenomys sociabilis
AAAAACCTAGAATAGCAAAGGCAATCCTGGCCAACAAAGACAAGACAGGAGGCACCACCATTCCTGACTTGAAATTATACTACAAAGCCACTGTGATAAACTCAACGTGGTATTGGCAATGAAATAGACCTGAGGATCAACAGAATAGATTACAATACACAGAGGCCTCTGTGAGCGCATTCAGACACCTGATCTTCGACAAAGGGTCCAAAAATGCTTACTGTAAGAAAGATAGCCTCCCTTACAAATGATAATGGAAAAACTGTTTTTCTACATTCCAAAAACTAAAACTTGACCCAGCTCTATCACCATGCACTAAGCTGAAGTCAAAATGGATTAAAGATCTAAACATTAAAATAGAAACACTACTGGAAAGGAAAGTAGGAGGAACTCTTGAAGACATAGGTATAGGCAAAGAGTTCATGAACAAATATCTATTCCCAGGGAAACACTTGAAAGAATCAACAACTGGGATCAACTCTTCTTAAAGAGTTCCTGCACATCAAAATAATTGTCAACAAAGTGAAAATATAACCCATAAATTTGGAAAAAATTCCTAACTAATAAACAAGCAGACAAAGTTCTGCTGTTTGCAATACATAAAGAACTAAGATATGTTAAGAACCACAAATTTAAAGATCCAATCTAGAAATGAGCATCTGAGATGTATTCATACTTCGCAGAGGATGAAATAAAATAAGCCAAAAAGTACATGAAAAAGTGCTCCACATCACTAGCCATTCATGAAATGCAAATGAACACACTGAGATACCATCTCATTCCAGAAAGAACGGCTATCATAAAGAAATCAACAAAAAACAAATGTTGGATAGAGTGTGGGGAAAAGGGATTCCTCCTCCACTGCTGGTGGGAATGTGGACTGGTTCAACCATTGTAGAGACCAGTGTGGATTAATTCTCAAAGAGTATGACTGGAAATCCCATTGAAGCCAGCTATCAGCCTACTGGGGATGTTCCCAGAGGAACTGAAATCATCATATCATAGTGATACATGTGTACTTACGTTTATAGCAGCACAATTTGTGATAGCAAAATCTTTGAAACAACCAAGATGCCCGTCACATGGGGAATGGTTGAAAAAGTTGTATTTCTATACAGTGGAATATTACCCTGCTAGAAAGAATGATAACCTTCAAGCTTTTATATTGATATGATTGCCACTTGAACATATACACACAAGTGAAATAAACCAGAAACTCATGTGCAAATATTGTATAGTCTCCCTAGTATACTAAATGAAAAGAAGAAATACATATTGTAATGTACAACATCTAAAAACAATTTAGTCACATAGCTAGGATAAACAGAAGTGTATATACTGCAGGGAACTAATCAGCTTTTTTTCTGGATGGTTAACAACCTAAGTTCACAAATCAAAAATTGGAGAATTAGAAGGGCCACAAGATCAGCTAACATTTTTGCCCTAGCCTTGCAAAGTCAGTGAAAATTCAGGACATAGGGAACCTGTCCTGTAACATCATGTAACTCAGGTGTGCCCCAAATTTTCTGATCAATGAGATTATGGAGCCACAGCGGAAGGAGATCGATGATGTGTATTGTGCTTGGGGAGAGTCCCATGGAGAGAAAATTTTCTGTCAGTCTCTCGGAGACAGCAAACTGTTCATGCAGTGGCCTTGATTCATCCACATGGCTGACTCAGACAAAGGATCTACAGAGTAAGGTACAGGATTGCAAGATAAACCCTGAGGGGACTTAACTGACCTCAGCAGATACAAAAGCTACATTTTTTGGTAAATTGGTCTGTCTTTATCTCAATCTTAACCATCCACCAGTAAAGTATAAAAATGAGGTATATAAAGTGGGGTCATAATAATAAGTTGAGCTGTAAATGGTTATATTCAACAACTTCTTCAGACACCTCACTATTACTGTGCACTACTGGACTGTGTTTGATTGTGTCGCTGAGTTCAGGCACCTATAATGGTTTAAAAACAATGGAGTGCCCATCTTTGACAGGTCTAGACAAAAAAAGAGGGATACACAGGAAGAACCTTGTGTGTTTGTATGAACAGTACAGTTAGGATAAATATGCAGTACTTCTGCACAATTCTATGGGAAGCAAGACTTGCACTAATAGTGGTTGGAGAAGATATTATGTCACCTTCTAGTACTATTGACAACCACTAGGAGGATAAGAAGGAAGAATGTATTAATTATTGCAACTGTGCTGTGATTCATGTTTAAAAATATAAGTTTAGCATATAGCTACATTCTCTTAATTCATTGATTAGAGCCATGTACTCTTATAGTATATTAAGTAGAATAACATGTATGTACCATGTACGACAACAAACCATTATGAAAGCAATTTGCAATGTATTAATTGTTGACTTTGTCCTGTTAATTTGATTTGAAACTGTCTCATTGCTATTTGGTCTTCAATAAAAAACATTGAAAATAATGTCTGTGAATAAAATTAGCATATTTTCTTTCTCCAAAAGTTATTCTTCAGTGGCTAGGGTTTGATCCTCAGTATGCCATGCTTGTTTTCTCCCTGGGTATGCTGAGAAAGTGATTGGCACTGGACCTGGTGGCCTGCACCTGTAATCCCAGCACTTGGGAGGCTGAAAACAGGTAGATCACTATGAGTCTGATCTGTATCGTGAGACTCTGTAGACCCTGTAATATATACATTAAAAAAAATAAAAGTTATTCTGCAGTGCAGGGAAGTAGAAAGAAAGCAAATGGAATGAAAATCATATTAATGTATAATATATTCCTATGCCAACTCCCCACAAATAAAGACCTGAAAATACAAATAAAATAAAATAAAGCTTTGATGTCATGTATCACAACATAGAAAATTTACGTGATACTTAGTCATTACATACTAAAGTTTAAGCTGCAAATGCCCTATACCCAAGCACATACTTTTTGAAAGCTATATCATCTATCTATCTATCTATCTATCTATCTATCTATCTATCTATCTATCTATCTATTCACACAGATGTAAAATATACAATGACATCCACTAAGAATATATTTTTTGTCAAAAGCCTGAAAAATGTTAATCAATGGGAATTAGTTTTGCTACTTCCATGCAAATAAACTGTATATCTGTTGAAGGGGATGAGTTTGTTCTATATTGACCTATATAAGGCCTTACACATAATATATGAAATAAAAATTGTGGAACCCACATTTTTTATATGTGAGGAATTGTCAGATAAATTTTCTTCTATAAATTATTTTAGAAAAATTAAAAAATATTTTCCCAGGGGAAGAAAACTGTTGGCAGAAAATCATTTTTTTGAGTTTGGTATCATATGAATATTTTCGTATTTAAAATTAAGGTTTAGAAGAGCTAAAGAAAAAATTGTAGGGAATACTAGTGTACCACTATATTATTTTTTTACCAATAGAATCCTTATAGCTATATCAACTGCAGGGACCATATGAAATGGAACATTAAAAGAGGAATAATTTTCCATAGTCCCAGTTTTCTCTGAGATACTTGATGTTTTGGATTCAATATTGCTACCTAAAATAGACATACTTTCCATTAATGCATTTGTTATCATAGTTGCTCAGATTTGATAGTGAAATGGAGGAAAGATAGTTGAAAAGTTTAGACTGAGAATGTAGTGAAAGTAATACTTTGAAGGGAGGAATAAAATAATTTGCTTAAATTGGACAGTATAGTCCAGAATATTATTAATCCAAGCCCTAACTTCATTTTCCACAATGAAAATATGTAATGTAAAAGCTTTACCTAATATTGTTACAATACAAATAAGCTTGGGTGGTATGTCAAGTAGCTACTTAATTTTGAATTGTAGAAAAATAACTGAATGAAGATGAAATTAATCTTGCAGCCTATCTACCTCTTGCAGCTCACCTCAAATTTTTTTCTTGTAAACAACAAAATTTTTCATGTAAATGGGTAGGAACACATGAATTTGAGAAGCAACAAGAAATTAAATTTCAAAATTGAAATAACATTGTATATTTAAGAGCTTTGGTAGAAAAATATGATTTTAATATTCAGTAAATGTCAAGAGATAAGACTTTCATTCATGTACCATACAGGTTAGAATATTTTAAATATCTGAAACTCACAATTCTTCCTAACAGAATGTCAGAATTCATGGTACAATTTCTATATAAAGATATATAATTTAAAATTTATTTATTTTTTAAAGTTTAGATGGGACTTACTTTCAAAAAGTTTATTATTAAAGACGTTTTTAAACTCTGGAACTCTGGATTTTTGAAAATCACATTACATTTTATGTGCAATGAGTTAGCATTCTACATAAGAACAAACCTTAATTTGTCATTTGAGGTTATCAGACTCTTAAAATTAAGTTTAGTGAACTAAATGTAAAATCATTAGTACCTGGCATTGATATACACTAACCAAACCAGTACTTAAGTAATAAAAAGTAAATAATCTTGCAAATAATTATATTTTCAATCTATTTCACAAAACTGTTTAGCCACTTTATGAAATCTTGGTTTGAAACAAAGTATCAATATGAATTACACTCTTGTGTATCTCACACTATGGAGTAGGCAAAAGTAAATAACTCCTTTCCTAAAAAAATAAATAATTGGCAAGAAATATAAGTATCTCCATACAGGTATCAGTGAAGTCATCTGTCCCACAAAACAAAACAAAAGTCATTGTACAATATAGGGCAAACCTAAATAAATTTAATAAAAGCTAAAAGGCTAAAAATATAAAAGGTGAAAGTATAAATGTTGATGTCACTTAGGTAGAATCATTTTGTGTGTGAATGTACTATCAATACCACCTTGGCCAGGCTGCCTAGAAGAAGCCACTGACCTGCAACCAGCAGGGCACAACAAGCCCGCTCCTCCTCCGTGGGCCTATCAGATAGGAACTGCAGAACAGTCAGCCAATGGGACCTCACAGTCTGGTTGAATTGGGCTCAGCTGAAAGGACCCGAGCACAACAACCAGACCCAAGCCAGGGTCTTCCAAGTGAGTTTGAGTTTAGTATATCTAGACATAATGAACTGAGCCATACTTCTGGGCCCAGCTGAGCCTAAACCAAGGCTTAGATATACAGAAGCATCCTTGCAGCACAGGGGTGGCAGCAGCTAGACTGCCTGGAAGACTCCAGGTGCATGAAGGGGAGGTGCCAGGCAGAACTCAGTGGAACTAATTTAAATACAGATTTTCAATTTAAGTTCTGTTTTTCTTTGTGTACAACTATAATATTTGCAAATACATTAGTCACAAAATTTTGTCAATTTCTAAATTTCACTAGCTATTATTAAAATTGCTAATTGTATTACTGTAAATAGGAAACCGTATCTGTCTTAACCACATGTTTTCCCTTGGGTATTAATATCGGGAGGAGTGCTTGGGTAATAACTTCATCAAAGCCCTACACTGAAGGACAGAGGACAGTGCTAAATGGAAACCAATATCTCACTCTCAATCAATAGAGAAAGCAAAACTTTTGGACACATACACAAAAATCAGTCTCTGACACAGGATATGTACCTGAAAAGTATACTCCTTACAGAGATGCTCTGACTATAGTGATATTGCTATCCACTAAAAACCTTTCACATAAAGATATCACAAAAATCAAAATAAAGTGTTCTTTCTGAAATAGAAAATGACAAAAAGAAGGATCAAAATGCATTCTCAGGCCTTGAGCATACCCAGAACAAATCCAGGAGGTAACATCATAGAAGAAATTGGAAAGAACACACCTGAAATCTCCAAAATAGTAGCAATTGTATTAATAAAATTATTATTATATCACAGAAAACGATAGAAGAAATCAGATCAGCAATAATCTTTCAGGTAAAAAATAACTGAAAATTATAATGAAAGAATTACTAAGCATTTCTAAAGAAGACACTGATAAAAATAGAGGGGAATAGAAAAATGATAGAAACCCTGAATGAGCAAAATAGGAAAGAAATGCAATGCATTAAGCACAGTCAAAGAGATATATAAGAAATGAATATCTCCATTAAAAGTTAGCAAAACTGTTTGAATAAGAGTGAAGGTAGACTTTCAGACCTTGAAGACACTGTTTCAGCTAGTGAAAAGATAAAGAAAGATCTCTTAAAAGCAACTAGGGTCCAGGAAATAATAATCCAATAGCTGCAAGGCAATGCAAATATGAACAACATAACACTAACAGGCATCAATAAAAAGGAGGCAACACAAGTGACATAAAATGTATATGGGCAGAAGTAATAGCAGAAAACTTACCAAATATGGGAAAGCAATCTAACATTCTGGTAACTGAGGCATAAATGGCTACCACTTCTAATGTCTCATCAATGATTTTACTCTCTTTAAAATAAAACAAAATGGCAAGGAAAATAATTAAGATTTCTTCAAAGCAAGAACCAATATTAAATTATTTTCCCAATCTTTTTTTTCCTGTATTTAGGATAGCGTTTCACTATGTAGATCAGATTTGCGGTGATTCTCCTGTTTTCAGCCCCCTAAGAGCTGGGATTACAGACATGATGTGCTTCACGAGGCCCAGTCTCAACCAGCATCTCAGCGCTACCCATGGATGGAGTTGACCTGGCACACTAGGGATCAAACTCTGTGCTCTAAGTAGGTGCCTTAGTCCTGCTTCAGTCGGTTGAGCTAATAGGTCAGCACTTGTTTTCCAAATCTTGCATAACTATATCTGTTAATCTGAGCTACAGATTTAGTGAGAAAAATACAAAATAGCCATTGTTAGTTAGCTATTCCTGTTTTGAAAATCTGTAATATATCTATTGTTGTGTGTTACCCTGTTTCTTTTTTCTATTTCTTTTATCATTTGTTTTTACTCTTCAAAATAAAATAAAACTAAATTTAACAAACAAAGGTACTATCTATCATTGCTTGGTAAACAAATACAATTTTATTGGTGAATACCTTTGCTCCTCTCTCATTCTGTAATACACACGTGTGCGCACACACACACACACACACACATGCACACACACAAATGCACACACATTTAAAATATTTCATGGCAATTTCAAGCAGTTTTTCAGCAATAAATCTTCAAGTTTTTTTTTTATATTTTTATAGGGGTAGGTAAAGAGTTCATGAACAAACATATATTCACATGGGAAGCACTTGAAAGAATCAACAACTGGGATCAACTCTTCTTAAGGAGCTTCTGCATGTCAAAAGAAATTCTCAACAGAGTGAAAAGACAATCCACAAATTTTGAAAAAATCCTAACTAATAAGCAATCAGACAGAGGACTACTGACTAGAATATATAAAGAACTAAGATATAACAGGGCCCTCAAATTTAAAGACCCAATTCAGAAACGGGCATGTGAGATGAATACACACTTCTCAGAAGACGAAATTAAAGAAGCGAATAAATACATGAAAAAATGCTCCACATCACTAGTCATCTGTGAAATGCAAATAAAAACAACACTGAGATACCATCTCACTCCAGAAAGAATGGCTGCCATAAGGAAATCAACCAACAACAGATGTTGGAGAGGTTGTGCGGAAAAGGGAACACTTCTCCACTGCTGGTGGGAATGTAGACTGGTACAACCATTGTGGAGGTCAGTGTGGAGACTCCTCAAAAAAGTAGGATTAGAAATCCCATTCAAGCCACCTATCCCACTACTGGGAATTTTCGCAGAGGAACTGAAAACATTGTATCGTAGTGATATATGTGTACCTATGTTTATAGCAACACAATTTGTGATAGCAAAATCTTGGAAACAATCAAGATGTCCATCACATGAGGAATGATTGAAAGTATCTTCAAGTTTTAATCGAGTCTATGATAAATCCTTTAAGGAGCATGGTAGCACTTTCTTGGCTGTTTCTCTGTATATTTGACTTAATTTTTAGAAACTGTTTGAAACTTTCATGCACCTAAATAGAACTTTATTATTGTTCATTATTAATTCTAAAAAAGTTAAATGTATGATTGCTGCAAATTTAAAGAACTAAGCTATTTTCTTAATGAATACTGTCAATTTCACTTGCTCAATTTTTCATCTTTCTTGCCATTGTTAAGGATATGAATTTCAATGCATTCATCAATAATAACAACACAAAATTAGATAATCACAAATAATGTTGTGTTCAAGGCCCAATGTGAGAAAATGTATTTTTATGAATGTAAGGTTTTTATTGTGCTAAACATACTATTACATTTAAAACAACATTTTTTATATATTTAGTAGAGGGTCTATTATTTTCTTTTTTTTGTTTGTTTGTACAGGGTCTCACTGTGAAGCCCACATTCATAATGATCCTCCTGCTTTCTGCCTCCCTAGTGCTGGGATTACAGGCCAGCTCCACCACGCCCAGACTCCATCACCGGTCATTATAGGATATAAAGGGGCTACAGGGTCTCACTACATAGACTGGACTCACATGATTCTCTAGTTTCCAGCCTTCCAAATGCTAAGATTATAGTTATGCGCTACCACGCCCAGTCTCAATGGCCTTCTCAGCATGCCCCGGAGGTTGGGGCTGCCATGATGCTGGCAATCTAACCATGGCCACTGTGCTCTGTCTAATCAGGTGCTTTAAACCACTGAGCCATTTGGCCAGCCCTTAAAATAGCATTTTTAAGTGAGTTAACTATAATTATCATTTTAGGAATAAAAATGAGCAGATAAAATCTCAATGTAATTCTCAAGTTCATATTAATAAGAAATAAATCTATTTCTGATATGAAATTTTTTGAACTCTCCCTATAAATTGGAAATAGATCACCAATTTTATATCTTCTCTCTGCCACTTAACTCTTTGGTCATTCAATTGGCACCTATCATGATTTTATCCTATGGATTAATCTATAACATAAGCATAATAATAGTACCTAACTCATGAATAGTCTAGACAATGAATTAGTTGATACATGTACAGCATCTATAATAGTGCCTGGCTATTGTAAGCACTGAACAAGTCCTAGCTACTATAAAAGCATGATGATTTTTATTGAAATATTAATCATTCAGAAAAATATATAAATTAACTAGAACAGAAATGAATCTTATTATTTTTATTTTCTGAAGAAAGTAAACATTTCCCGATTTCTTGTATCTAGAATCAAATTCAAGTACTTACTCTTTCTAGGCAGACCCTACACAAATGAACTATGTTCCCAGCCTATGCCCTTCCTTTTCCCAATCCATCACAGTTGGAGATTTTGATGTTCTCATGAAGTCATTATTCTTTTTGAAAAAATATGCAATTTAACATATTCAGATAAGAGATTTCTTTAAAAAGTAGGATAGTAGGTATTGTATACTAAAATATATATTTGAAAATTATATTTTAAATAATCAAGTACTTCAATATAATTTGGCATTTTAATTATATAAATAATGCATGAATTAATCACTGATATGACATTAATGAAATCCAAGAATGATGAACGAACCAGTGTAATGTGATATAAAGCAGAGAACAGTTTACTCTCAATGAACAAACTGATGTTTTCTGTTTTGTCAATTGACTTACTTTAAGCCTGATTATTTCATTAAGTACTATATTTGCTAATATGAAAAACTAAAAGGAGCCATTCCCTGTGAGTGAAATGTATGACTTAGATACAGGCAGATTTCCAGTAAATAGAGGCTTTCCATGTAGAAGACCCAGAATTCCACAGTTCTAGCTTTTGTTGCTTCTTGTCATGGCAGTTTTAGAGTTTTCATTTCAATCTCTTTTGTATAGCTTCCTATACAGAAAAAAATTAAGTGTTTGGTTTGCTACAGTTCATATTTATTCAACACTCCTTAAATTGTTTCTACAACAAACAAAAATAGTTGTTTCGCAGGATTAATGAATAAGTCATTTTCATTAGAAATCACTGAAAAGCTCATTTTCTACAGAAGATTGAATAGAAGTATTAAATAATCAATTCTTTAAAAAAAGTTTTCAAGAAGATTTAGTATTATAACTTCATTAAATTCAAGAATGGTAAAATATTAGGAATTTAACTTTAGAACAAAATAAGGTAAGAAACTGAATTTTCCTCCATTTCCTATAAACCAAAAACTTGGCAGTATGAAGCAAAGACCCAATGATGGCTTATCAGTCAAGAACTATCAGGTAACTGAGGACAAGGGAGCATATTTCAGAGGAAATGAAATAAAATAAAACATAGCAAAATCTTTCCTGTGACTGTGTCTTGCTTCTCTGAGAATTTTCATATTTTTTTCAATTATGTAGACCACAGACTAAAACCGCTTTGAGTTCAGGAGATGGAGCAGTGTCTAAGGAAGCTGAGTTGACTAGAATGCATTTGGTAATGTCTTCATTTGTACATGCTTTTAAGGAAGGTACTTGATGATGGATAAAGACCTAACTAGGAAAATTAAAGATAATACTGCTTCATAGTCATGCCAAGCAGAAAAAAGTACTGGTTCTAACTAGCCAGAATGGAAAAGTCTCCAAGAGAATTTCTCCTTTTGCTTTCTAGCGCAGCCACAAATTCTCCAGTACTGTAACACCTGAATATCCTACAGTTCAGTTCAACTCTGATACTATTGAATCTTTGTGCAGAACCTATCAATTAAGGGATCAGTCCTACAATACTTCTCCCATTTCAGGTGCCAGGTACAAATTGAGTGCCCTGGCTACCCATATTTCCACACAACTCACTGAACGTTCAAGGATTCAATTACTTTCTTGTGTATGAAAATCCAGTATAGTGATCCACAAAATGTAACAAAATTTAATTACTATTACCAGGTTTCTATGAAGGGAACAATTCTTGAAAAGCAAATGAATGTAATGTGTAGAACATACAGATTAGGAAGGATAGTGAAGTCTCCAGGTACCTTATGTACTCACCAACCAAGAACCTGGTTCAGCACACCATTTAGGGTTTTTTTTTTTTTTAAGCTTTTCTATGTAGAAGAATTAATAGAATTATACACAATTAGTGTCTGACTAAATTTAGGTCGCTCTCTTTGGATGTTTCAATGTGGTTTTTAAATTTATTTTCTTTCATTTTCTTTTTTTCCCTCCAGAGTCTCACTATATAGTTCAGGCTAGCCTTGCATTGCCTGTGTATCCCAGGCTGGCCTTGGACTCGCTGCAGTCCTACTTCCTCAACAACTGAAGTGCTGGCATTATAGGTGTGCACCACCATGCCTGGCTACAATTTCAAATTTTTAATGAATGTTTGGTCTTTCTAGAAACGGGACCATGTTCTGAAATTATGAGCCACCCTAGCCCTGAAACTCTTTAGAAGTTCTCTAAGAATCACTTTATTAGAATTAAATAGCCTCTCAATAATCTTTCCTCTCAGGAAACTCCAAGACTTTAGAAAATTTGTGTCAAAAGTAAGGAAAAAGGAAGTCACATGTAGTTTCTAGATACTTCAGCCTCATAATTCATGGGACATAGAATAGAGAATTCAAAAGACTCAGAAGAATCTTGTCTCAATACTGGTAATAAATATATTTTGTCTATTTGTACTAAACTTACTGCACATGCAAGATCCAAAAGAAAAGCTGTTTCAGGGTAGTTTAAATGCATCCCATAAGAAAAGTCTACAATATTTATAGGAGTTTAAAAGCATGCAGCACCTACGGACGTAAAATTTTCAATTGTCAGCATCCCATTAAAATTACTAGGCATAAAAAGAAGTAGGATGAGGGTGCAATAAAATGATACATTAACATTTATCTATAGCACAATCTACACAAAAAAGTGTTTTCTGACAAATTAATAGAGGACAGCAAAGAACTCTCAGAAATATGTTTGATTGAAGGTGAAGGTTTTCTGAGCATATCTGCAGGTATTATTGTGTCTTTTTCTAAGTTTTTGTTTTTGTGTGTGTGCAGGGTCTCACTACGAAGCTCAGACTCATAATGATCCTCTTGATTTCTGCCTCTCTAGCGCTGGGATTACAGGCGTGCATCACCACATCTGTACTCTATTGGTTTTTTGTTTTGTTTGGTGGTTTTTGACAATTCATATATGTGTTTGATTAAAATTAAGTTAGTAACAAATCCTTTCTGCTTATGGATAATAATCAAACTATATGTCTTTGAAATAAAAAGGCAGGAACATATGACTTATAATTAGAAAAAGAAGCAATCTAAAACAATCTGTAATTGTCTCTAACTGACAGAGATTTTGGAAATCGCACATAAGACTTCAGAATTTTTCCATGCATTCAGAAAAAATAAAACAAGGAAATATGTTTTAAAAATTTAAAATCAAATTGGAAAGAGATACAAACTATTATTGTTACATGGGATAATAAAATAAATGTTGGAATTATTATTACATCAGAAAAGGAAATTTAAATAAATTTGAACATAGAATGAAATCACATTTAGAATGCAAAAACAATCAGGTTAAAATATTAGTGAAACTAGCACTAAGTAGTTATCACTTCAGGTGACTTAAAGGTTTTAAGGAGGATCCTCAAAGGAGAAGTGATAAAGAGGACTGAATAACTAACTAAAGAAACAAATTTGATAAGAACTAAAATCACAGACTCAAAAAGTTCAGTGCACAGAAGCAAATCAAACATGACCGAAATCATACCGTGAAACAATGTAATAAAATGGATCTAAGCTAAGAGTAAATAGGAAGTTCAAATGCAAAGAAACTCACATCACATAGAGTTTGGAAATAATGACAATCATTCTTTCTTCTAGTCTTCGTTATACTTGAGATTTTTGCTCCTACGTTAGGGAAAAAAATAAAAATAAAAGGAATTTAGTTTATGGGTGGATGTATGTATGTATGTGTGTATGTATGTGTGTGTGTTTGTTTATTTATTTATTTATTTTGTGGTATCAGGGATTGAACTCAAGACCTTGTGCTTGCCAGGCAAGCACTTATTCTACTAAGCTATCTCCCAGGCCCTCAGGTTTTTTACATTGATTTTATCTTCATAAAGATCTAATAACATCTACCACAAAACTGTCAGAAAAAATAACTTTAGGATACATAATGAAATACAAATATTAATTTTGTTACCCTATGCTGTGAATAACATTATGATTTTCTATAGCATCATGATTTATATAATTCTTAAAGATATATCTGAACAGACTGCACTGAAAATTTCAAAACAATGCTCAGAAAAATTTAAGCACCTCTAAATATTTGGAGAGCTACTGCTTTTTTATACATTGAAAAGACTGGTGTCAAATATCCTGCAACTTAATGCATGCTTTGTTGCAATCTATTTAGGCTTTTTTTATTAAATTGACAAATTGTGTCTATTGTACATAAATTCAAAGGACCTATAATATCCAAAAAGCTTTTTAAAAGAGAAGAAAAAGTAGTGGAGTACTGATATAATCTGATTACAAGAAATGTTCTAAGTAAAGTGTATAAAGATAAGATATTCTAATACAATAAGGATAAGAAAAAGAAAATACAGAGATCTCAACACAGATATATGCATATGATGTAATAGTTTGTGTGTATTTGTCCTTCCAAAGCCTCATGTAATTATGAGGTAGACTTCTAGAGTTTGTGACTTATTCTTGATTCAGTGCTAGTATTATGGGTGTGAATGTTGTTGTGATTATGGCTGTGAATGCTGCTAGGATAATGGGTGTGAGTGCTATACCCAAGCCTGGGGCAGATAGTTTGAAGGCAATCTAAGGGAGACAGACTTGCTCTCCATTACTGTCAGTGCTCCTGTCCTCTTTGCTCTTCCTGCTTTGCTGTTTTCTGCCTCTGTGAATGGCTGTTTTGTGCTGCCATCTGCCACTCTGCCTTTCAGCTGAGTATGGACTAAAACCTGCACTGACTGTGAGATAAATAAATTTTTCCTTCATTCATTTTTTTTTTTTTTTTGTCTTTTTGAGACAGGGTCTCACTGTGCAGTTCAGGCTGGCCTTAAGCTCACTTTGTAGCTCAGGCTGGTCTCGAACTCACAACAATCCTCCTGCCTCAGCCTCCCTAGTGCTGGGATTACAGGCATGTGCCACCACGCCCGGCTCCTTCATTCATTTTTGATGTCAGGTATTTTGTCCCAGCAACAAGAGAACAGAGACATATTGATATGAGTAGTTGGTTTTCAAATTTAAAAATACATTAAAATATACGAGTTCACATCATGCAATCATCATTTTTCCAAACTCTAGGGATGTACCTACTCTAGATAACTTCATATAAGTAGAAATATAAATTATTTTCATTATTTTTTTCTGTTTTCATAGTAATTGTGGATAACCCCCTACTATTGTGGAATGCTGGACGTTGTAGGAGTTTTTTACCGAATTCAAGCACCTATAATAATTGAATGCCAATAGAATACCATCTCTGACAAGACTAAACAAAAAATGGGATACAAAGGAAAGACCATTCTGTATTTGTTTATACAGAACAGTTAGGATAAATATGCAGCTACTTTCATGTAATTCTATGAGAAGAAAGATATGCACTAACAGTGTTTGGACAGGATATCCTATCTGTTTCTTGTACTATGGATAACCACAAGGAAGATAACAAAGTAAAAGTATGAATTATTGAAGTGTACTATAGTTCAGCTTTAAAAAAAGATAGGTATACAGCTACATTCTCGTAATTCATTGATTAGAAAAATCTAATAGTGTTTGTCAATAGGATCTGCACCTTGTACAACAAATAACCACTAAGAAATCAATATGCAATGCATTAATTATTGAATCTATTCAACTAATCTGAATTGAAACTGTCTCATTGCTATTTGTTCTTCAATAATCTTCCTTTATTACTTATTTGCATGTAGTGTATATGTTGTATAAAAATATTACATCTTTTGTTTTCCCAGCAGCATTCTACATTTATACATTTAATGTTCTCATTTCAAATATTACATTCTTATTTTCATTTAAAACTACATAGATGTCAAAAGTCAAGATTTGTAGAAAGGAGAAGTTAATGTTTTAATTGTGTGATGAATCTTGTCTGCCTGTATCTTTTATTCTTAGCAGAAAATTTGATAATGATATGTAATATAACAAGCATTGATAATTTCCTATTCCTATTCTAAAGCATTTCTATTGCTTTGTTTTTGTGTTTGCTCTTATTTGCATTTTTTTCCATCTTTAAAATAAAAATTGTAAAAACTAAGAAAAATCCCACATCTTTTTTAGCCATTCCTTAAATGATGGGCTTTTGGGGTATTTCCAAGATTTAGCTATGACAAATTGTGCTGCTATAAACATGGGTGTGCACATATTACTGTTGTATTATGTTGTCAATTCTTTTGGAAAAATATCCAGAAGGGGAACAGTTGGGTTGAATGGGACCTCCAATCCTAGTTTTTAAAGAAGTCTACACAATGATTTCCACAGTGGGGTAGTGTTCATCTTTTCCCAGAGCATCTCTAAAATTTATTATTAGTTGATTTATTTATGAAAGCTGCTTTTTCTGGGGTAAGACTGAATTACACCGTTGTTTTTAGTTGTATTTCTCAAAAGAACAGTAATTTGGAGGTTTTTAAAATATTTTTGTCATTTGTGTTGTTTTTCCTTGAGAAGTGTGGATTCATTCCATATACCCAAGTTTGGATTGGGTCTTTGAATTTTGGAGATCCAATTTTTCTTAGTTCTTTATGTATTCTAGATAAAATGCTTTGTGTTATTGTTGGTTAAGTTTTCTTTTCGCAATTTGTGGATTGTCTTTTCACTGTTGCTTATTTCTTTTGACATGCAGAAGCTTATTGATAAGAAGAGATCACTGTTGTTAATTCTTTGCAGTATTTCCTATGCAATTTTTTTTGTTGTTCATGACCATATCTGGCTATTCCTATACCTTCAAGACTTCCACTTACTCTCTCTTCCTGTAAGTTTAGTGTTTCTGTTATAATGTTTAGATCTTTAATCCATCTTGACTTTAGTTTAATTCATAATGATAGACCCAATAATAAATATGTGCAAATAATTATTTTTAAAAATCAAGGAATGAAGAGAAACAAAAGTCCATGAGAAAGTCATACAAAAACAGCAGAATATTTCACAATTTAATTTTTAATTAGGAGACTGAATATGTAACTAGTCAGGGGTTTACCAAGTATTCTAAATTATCCAGAGTTGATAGCCAACACTTAAAAAGAAAGGAAGAGTAGTCTAACTGGGTTTTCTGAGATATTCCTCAAGCACTAATACGTCAATGATAGCCAGCACCTTGTCTTACCATCATATGATATTTACATACTACATCTCACTATTTCAAACTGAGCTTGCCAGAGAAACTGCTAGTTCTATGTGTGAAATAGGAAAATTGCAAAATTGGCCTGACATTTTGACAGAAAGCACATTATCAAACAGGTCATTCCACAGGGCAGTGGAAATGGCTCAGTAGAATAAGCGCTTCCCTGGCAAGCAAAAGGATCTGATTTCAATCCTCGGTTCTGCCAAAAAAAAAAAAAATCAAATAAGACATTGCCCAATGTATCCATGAACCATAATATCATATTCTACTGTACATAAGATTAGGAAATTTTGGTGACTAAGATCCTTAAAGAACCCAAGATGGAATCTCTTGACCAAATAGAAAAACAGTGTTTAGAACCTATGGAAATATTTTATTGAAGAATAATAAATACTAAGATTACTCTTAAAAAAGGTATTCAACTATCATCTGTTAATTAAATAAACAATAAATGTTATCAAAACAATCAATCTAGGAGTACATAGCATCCAATTTGAAAGGATTCTCAATGTTAGTGATGAAAGTATATGACCATGAAAAAATGAAAGGGGTTGAAGCACATTTATTGCAGTTTAAAATTGTAACAGTTTATCATAGTTCTTAAAATAGGGTTTTCATAGGTAGCCATTAGTGTATACTAATGGCAGACACTACTTATCTTTAATAGTAAAAAAAGAAATGAGCATTCTGCCTTTTTATATGGAATACAAACAGAACTTTTTTTGGGGGGCCAGGTCAGCCCACACTGGGTTCAGGCTGGAGTTATGGTATGTGGTGCCAGGAATCAAATCATGGTCCCTGAGTGCTTGCCTAAGCTTGACTTAGCAGGCGTTTTAGACTACTGAGCTATCTCCCTAACTCCAGACAATCATATTTTCGCAACATCAACTTAATATATATTAAAAATTTCAGGCAGTAAATACAGGAAAGATTCTAGGATCATATATATATATATATATATATATATATACATACACACGATCTGGACAATTAATATTACTGATGGCATTAGACAAAAGACTGACAGGTATAATGAATGAATCAAATGAATACTACTTGATCTCATTAATAGAATTTCAAATCAATAAAGATGCACCAATGAGAAACTAAGGTCTCATGTTTAATTTCAACACAATTGATACTTTTGCTAAAGAAAGAAACTAAGGAACCAGGGAGAAGGCTCAGTGGAATAAGCACTTCCTTGGCAAGCACAACTGCCTGAGTTCAATCCCCATTTCTGCCAAAAAAAAAAAAAAAAAAAAAAGAAAGAAAAAAAATATACAGATTAGAATTCATCTCAATTTATTGACAGAACTGGGAATTGGACTCAGGCCCTTGTGCTTGCCAGGGAGGCACTTATCATACTAAGCCATTTCCCTGGTCCCATTTCAATTGTAATAAAATCATATAACACCAAAAAATATTACCTAATGGTATTACGGTATGAAAATGAATAAATCCAAAATATGAACAAGTGTACAGGATGAGTAGACTCCAATAAATACGGGATATGAAAATGATGCTAGGTTGGGTGGGAGAGATGGCTCAGTAAAATAAGTGCTTCTCTGGAAAGTACAAGGGCTTGAGTTCAATCCCTGGTTCCACCAAAAATAAATGATGCTGGAATTTAAAATACATCCACAATGGTTTTAAGAAATATGTTAGCCAAATGTAACACATAAGTGTTGTTTTCATCATGCTTATACAATCAGATATAAAAAGGCAACTTTAAGACTATCACAAAATTTTAACATAAAATGGAAATTAGATAAAATTATTCACCTATTTTGTTTCTTTTTTTCTTAAATGTATTTGGTTGTTTAAAGGTCTCACTACACAGCTCAGACTCATTGTGATCCTCCTGTTTTCATCTTCCCCAGCGCTTGGATTACAAGTGTTTGCCGCTATACCAGGACTCTGGCTGGCTCAGACTGCCCTGGGGTGGGGCTGACAGTGTATGGTACCAGGGATTGAACCATGGTCCCTGTGCTTGCCTACATTTGCCTAAGCCAGCACTTTAATCCACTGAGCTATCTCACCAGACTCTCTTATATCTCTTATAATGATCATATTACTCATCAAATATTATAGGATTACAATAAGTCCCTGATTTATGAATAAGTTACATTTTGACAGAATGTTCATAGATTCGGTCATAAATCTCCTGCAGTGAGTCTTATACACTGTGACACAAATGTATAAAATAAAGCATTAAAGAAATATACACATGCCAGGGTTCGATTCCTGCTTTTGCTTGCCGCGCCAGCCCCGCCTTCGGGTGCGCTGAGCCGGCGATTGGAGTCCGGGCGTGGTGGCGCGCGCCTGTAATCCCAGCACTAGAGAGGCAGAAAACAGGAGGATCACTATGAATGTGGGCTGCATAGTGAGACCCTGTGTACCAAAAAAAAAAAAAAAAAAAAAAAGAAAAGAAAAGAAAGAAAAACTAGAAATATACACACAAATACCCTAAATAAACTATTGTTATTTTTCAAGATACCTTATCTAGCAGACCCCGGAGAGTTAGTTACTCCCTCTATACTAATCTACAAATGCTCATGATGCAAGGTCTGTTTGTATCTGTGTAAGTTTGTAACTGGAATGCTCAAAAGTCAGGGACTTATTGTATTAATTAGGCTGTTAGAAATGTTGGCAAATTTGTGGGTTAAAAGATGCGGTGCCATATTTAAAAACCAGTAATCAATCTATAAATGCTTTGATGAAATTACAGGTAAAGTAATTCTGTATTTTCTCTACATTATGTTTGAGAAACAAACGTCTCAGAACTTACACTACCATGTTTATCTGCCAAATTATGCATCTGTCCATACACACCTTATTTGATTAGATGACCCACATGTGTGCCTGTCCAGACACAAACCATTCTGTCTTTGCAGTAGATTCTGTTTCTATAGTCTTCTAAAGAAGAATGTATCGATAAATCTCTATTGTCTTTCTCACCAACTACTTTCTTTCTTGTACATTTTAAATGTACAGAATCACATATATAGATAGAATTATTTCTCCACTTCAAACAACTGAGATTTACTCATGGCTTTTTTTCCAGCTATTGTTTCATTTATTTGATTCTTCAGCAGAACCACAATTTCTTTAATCAGTTGCCCACAAACAGTACCTCATATTACTCTATTTTTCCTCACTTAATTCCACTTTCATAAAGCTTTTAGTCATTTTGCTTCACCAGACATTTCTGTGTTACTCATTTCAAGGCTCACTTGTCAATTATCATTTTATTAGATGAGCCCTCACTCCTGATGTGTGAGCATGTCAGGACCAGAGGCTATGCTCACTGTCATTGCTGAGGAGCACCTGTAGAGCACACTCCAAGAGCCCGAACATAGAGCATACTTGGCTGATGGTCATTGGCAGAAGAACAGCCTTATCCCGTCCCACAATTTGCCTATTCACGTACTTCCCTACCCTCGGGTGATATATTCAGGTGATTCCTCAATAAACCTGAGAAGTGCCATTAGCCTGGTCTCCAGAGTCCTCCGTATTACTCACCACACTGATGACCATTTCATTTAACTTCCAGGAATTCACATTTACCCACTTCTTCTCATTGCTAGTCTCTGTAAGTCATTTGCTGAAACTTCTCTCTTAATGACTTTGTGACTTTTGACAGACTGACAGTTCAGACTTAGATCCTTTTTCCTCCGTACATATTCATTATCTGTTTTGATATTATCCAATCAACCCCATGACTTTAAATTCCCCTTCTCCTATGATAATTCTCACACTTCAAATGGCAGCTAACATCTCTCTTTAGAATATTTTATTCAACAATTTATTAAAAATTCCCATTTGAATACACAAATGTATCTCACAGTCAAAATGTTCAAGACACAAGACCTAAATCTTGAGTATCTCAGAGCCCTGCTAATTTAATTTAATGGTAATTTGGAAATTCAAGCTCTTCTTGCTCAGAATCCTAAAGTAATTCCTACCTCTTTCTTTCAAATGCCATATTCAATCCATCAAGTCATTTCTACTCAACCTTCAAATTATATCCACAACCAGATCATTTTCAGTACTTCTATTGTAATGATCCTATTACAAGTCACTAGTATCCCGTTTTCTCAAAATATTTTTTGTTCCTCAATACTTTTCTATGATACATGCTCAATAATGGACTTAAAATATTATTTGAAAACATATGAAGTCCTGTCAAACTTCCAAAACCCATATAGGTAAAATTCAACTTTATGCCATTGATTAGCCAGCCTTACATGACATACCTCAAACTTCAACACATTGCTTCTTGGATATCATCTTCAATTTTTCTTGGTTAGCTACTGTGCTTGAAACTTCTTAATTTTACTGAAAGCAATTCAATACACAGAACCTTTGCATTAGGTCTTTCTTCTAATTAGAAAGAAATGCTTTCCAAATTAAGATTACTTTCTATCACTCATCAGTCATATACCAAAATGAGTCATGTTTACTGTAAACAATGTATTTATAATTTTAACATTAACATTACCCTCCAGATTTTCATTTTACCTGGGGTTACAACATTTCCTACAGCTATTTACACCTTTCAGCATACTTTTTTATTATTTCAATTGTTTTCTTTTTATTTTCCTCTGTCACACTACCACATGAGGGCCAAAGTGTTTGTGTTGATTTTTGAATTATATCGGCATACCACAAGCATCTAGTATAATTTCTAACATGTAGTAAGTGGTCAAAAAGTTATGGTAATTATATTACTTTAATATTTGAGATTTGATGGCATTTCCTTTTGTTTTATAATAAAAATATTTCAGTGATTGCCTTTCTAGTATTTAACATACAAAAAAATAATTTTACATTCCTTGGGGCTGGAAGATAGCTCAGCAGACCAAAGCACCTGGTTAGGCAAATTTAGCAAAGCATAGGGACTGTGGTTTGATCCCTGGCACCACATGCCATGCCAGTTGTGTGCTGCGCTGGTGACCAAATCTGGGTGTGGTGGTGCACACCTATATTCGTAGTACTGGAGAGGGAGAAACCAGGAGTATCACTATGTGACTGAGCTCTGTAGTGAGACTCTGTAACAATTAAATACATTTAAAAATTTCACATTCCTATATACAGAATGAGTATAGGAAAATTTCTGTGGTAGTACAATGATTTTTCATAGATTGTACCTATGAAATCCTAGGAATCAGGCTAATAAATTAAATTTGTTCATATCCTTAGTATTTGGAGAGAGACTAAATAGCAGTTACTAAAATATTCTAATGATAATTATCAAAACACTGAAAATAAAAGGTAAATTTAAAACTATAATCAACAGCATCTGCTATTACTCTTTGAATAATCTACAGTTTATTAAAATTTAAGTTTTCTTCTACTAGAGTCTACATAAAAAGTTTCAGATAACAGGGTCTTGTAGTACATGTGGTTAGCCTGTATAAGATACTTGGTTTGATCCCCATTACAATGAAAAATTATATATATGTATATATATATATATATATATGAAATATATAATATTCATAAATTGGAACCCCTTTGCTCTTATTTTCTAATGATAAAAGTTGCAATGATATTAGTAAGCGATAATATTTTTAATTCTCATTAAAATTTTATATTAGAATGTTATAATTTATTCATCACAATAATTCTAAATATATAGATTTATTACTTATTTGATAAATAAAGAAACCTAGGTTTTCAGAATACAAGCACTTGCACAAAGATTTTTAAATTTATAATGTTTTACTTATATATTAACTTGTTTCCAAAACACAGCATAGTTGAAAGAATATAGTTATATGAGTAGGAAGTGGAAAAAATAATTATAAATATTAATTATTTTCACTTTGAATATTCATTCGTGCTTGGTCCATAAGTGTATGTCATCACTCTACTATCTCCAACTACAAGCTCATTACTTGTTTAATTTGTACATTACTTGCTGGTTTTGAAATGACATTGACTTTCTTAATTCAAATGAATATTAACTAAAAGCTAAGTCTGAATATGCACTGCAATCGTAAATTATCTGTATTTTCTCCTATCTTGAGATAGGATTAGAGAAAGATAATAAAAAATACACTAAACAAACAACATAAAACCATTTTGTTTCAGTGTTAAACTCACTAAGTGAAATGGAAAAGTCATATGAATAAATGTAAAATGAATAATGCACATATAGAATGTTGGAGATTTTCTTTAAATGTACGTTTCCTCAATTTCTCTCATTTGAGTAAGGCACACTGTAAATAAGGAGTAAAACAAAAGAGTGACTGAAAAAGGCAGGGAGATACATCTTGTGTAAATGGGAACGTGTCTAATGGGCTTAGAGTGGGATGGGGTAGTGAAACTGAAAATATTTAACATGCATCAGGTACTTATACTAAATACCCACAATGTATGTATTTGTGAACTGTTATAAAGGTAAATGCATAATAATAACAGTATTAATAATAACAACCAAATGAAAATTGAAATGATATAGAGATG
>PVKA01027092.1:0-30925 GCA_004027165.1 Ctenomys sociabilis
GAACAGTTCTTTCCAAGGTGTCTTTATGCTGCATTCAAATAATCTGAAATAAGCATGCTATTTATGGCTTTGCACAGTGGCCTCTCCAGTCTCGCTGAATGCCATTCCATCACACACTTGTATTCAGCTTCGGACTAATTGCAAATCAAGCCTTAGCATCCGAAGGACGCAAGGACTGGAAAATATTTTCTCTTGTCACTTGGGTTCTAGCAGGATAACAAGATAACAATTCTCTAGTCCTCTCCTCCACACTGCATCATTAAAGCAGCTGTCATCAGAGTATGAACTGTGTGTGTGTGTGTGTGTTTGTGTGTGTGTGTGTGTGTGTGTGTGTGTGTAGGTGCAGGGCTACAGCAAGAATTGTAAAAGGATACAACCATCTCTGATACAGAGACTGACCCACTATATGAAGTTGCTAAGACTTGGATATAATATTTAAGCCAAACATTCAGGTCTAAGGGTATTATCAGAATCTCACTTTGGTGTAAGTTGAATTTCTCCCTATTTATCCTAAAAATGATAAATAGGGAGTTGGATATCTCTCTATCTATCCACAGAAATGTCTGTGCTGCCCGGTGAATGCTCAGGACTAGCAGTTTTCAGGCAGCTTGGTGGCAGTTTGCCTTGGTAAACACAGATCTTGCCATGTGGGTCTTAGGTGTGCCCAGTCAGAGAGCTCCCATGGCCTTCACTTGGCAGTGACTGGGTAAAATAAGTACTTGCTCAGTGGGACCTCCGAGGGGTGGAGGAGTTGACTTGAATTCTCTCGTGGTGTTTATAGTCTGTGGGACAACAGCAGAGGCAGGAAACCTGAAGTCCGGCGCACGTTCGAGGAGGATCCATGGAGGAAAGCTGCTGTAGTTGAGAATCATAGGAAGCTTGGGACTACTGACCTTGCTCACATGTCCCAGGTGGCTCCAGGCACTGAGTGATCTCAAAGAGCATCACTGCTGATTGCGTTCGTTTTTGTGACATTTTGTCAGGAAAAGGAAAAACCATAGTGTAGTGTTGTTTTTC
This sequence comes from Ctenomys sociabilis, assembly GCA_004027165.1. NCBI lineage: Eukaryota > Metazoa > Chordata > Mammalia > Rodentia > Ctenomyidae > Ctenomys > Ctenomys sociabilis. The sequence goes on from PVKA01027092.1 coordinate 1,018, forward strand.
ATCACCTTTGAGTCATTTACAAATACACCCTTGGAGAGAGCCTCGGGATCTGTATGACAAGTGACAGCTTCACACACACTACTGGCTCCCCTGGGGCTGACTCCTGGGGAGGAGAGAGTCACAGAGGGTATTGCTATCTTGTGTGGCAGGTATTCTTTCTAAAGTGTGAGTGTCAGGGAAGTGTCTCACCTGTGGCAAGACCACAGAGGAGCAAATGCATGTTCCAGAACCACAGAGAAGCCACCACTCAAGGCAGCCATTCATCCAGTCACACATTCCAGGGCTGCTTTTCCAGGAACAATAATGAGCTGTAGAAGTCAGAATCACTGTTTCCTGAGAACCTTAGACATTAGGGGTCTTTCAATTTAGCCTTCTGGGAATAAAACAGAGCCACAGCCACAGTGAACCACATGCTTTGTTGACTCATGATTTTATTTGAGCTACATTGGCGGAGCACCTACTACATGCCAGGCTTTGTTCTAGGCACAGAAGTAGCAAACTCAGTAGAACTGGACTACTTTCCCACCCAGCTAACATCTCAGAGTAGTAAAAGATAGGCGAAATGTGACAGGCAGTACCATAACACAGAGCATGAACACCAAGAAGAAAGCCACAGAAGGCCAGCAGCTGGGCCTGTGGGGCACCATGGTGGGTGGAGATCCAGATGGTCTTTTTTTGTCATCACAAATAGGACTTTATTTATCACTATTAAAAGTCCAGATCTTAAATGGACTCTTGGACTGGTGGTTCATATCCATCAGCTCATCCAACTTTAGCTCCAGTCTCATCCTCAGTGGCCTTTTCAGAGCTACTACCTTCACCATGAGGCCCCAGGAGTTTTCCCAATTCAAAGTTGGGCTTCTTCAGCATTTTTACTTTTCTGATGAAGATATCATGAAGAGGGGAGAGACACTGCCAAGCCTTTTGTATGTGTTTCCCAATGCTTTCTGGAGTCAGTTTATTGACTACCTGCTTCAAGTCATTTGTCTGCATCTCTCATGTCATGATTTCTATCATCTTCCAGATCTGGCAGACCTGCTGGTGCTGAGCATAAGAGGTCTTCGATATCTGATTATTGTGCTTTTTAGTGAAGCCAATACAGAACAGTGAAGCAAATAACCACCAGTAGTCTTGACATCAACATGAGCTTTGATCATAGTCTGCCCTGTTTTGATTATGGAACACATTTTGTCACAGGTGAGGTCCATGCCATGGAAGGTAGTCAGGCAGTCTTTGCCCTGAACGTCTTCAGTAATTAGCCTGAATTTTCTAAAGGCAACTTTATCATTCTGGAGATCAGCAAGGTTCACTTCAAACACATGACCTTTGAGCTCATCAGATGAAATTTTGGTTCCTTGAATTTTGGTGATGAGTGTTTCCGCAGTATTTCTTATGTTGAACATAGCTAGCACCTTCACATCATACCAGTCTTTTTTAGAAAATGGCCCAGTCACTTTCTTCTTGGCTCCTTTTTTTGCCACCTTTTGTAAGGTGCTTGTTCTTGTCTACTGCCATGGTGCTGCTCAGAGAGCCAAAGAGCTGGATGGGGTCTTTGCTAGCCAGATGTGATCACAGAGCTGCCTGGTGGCATGCAGGGTGGGGCCCTTCCTGAAGGGCACACAGCGATCTTCTAGGGACTCAATTCTTATCCAGTTACCACTTGCCACTCCTTTATCAGTAAACAGGCAGCTCCTAGAGAGCTGATCCTAAAGCTTGAGTTGAAGGCAGTTCTTTCTATACTGTTGGCCCTAAATTGGGAAATGTACCTGAAGTAAACTGCATTTGTTTCATTTAATATAAAAAAGAGCTAAGAAAGACTGTGCCTTGTTCCATGGTGCTACTTTCCAGATATAGCAGGGCTCTGAAAGGGCCATGGAGGCAGACGTGGCTGTCAGCTTTCCTGGCTTCCTGTCCTCCCTGGACCTGGGAAGTTGGGTGAGGGCTTGTCAGGCATCTGCACATGAGCTCCAGTATACAGCTCCATGAGAACCACACATGTGTCTCCATGTGTGTCTGTGTGTCTCTTCATGTGACCGTCATATGCTCCTCCCATGTGAGCCTGTGCACGTCTCCATGTGACTCTCTGTGCATCCCTGCATGTGGGTCCAGCCAGGATAAGTCTCCATGTAACTACGTGTGTCTCCTCATTGTGTAACCCCAATGTGAGCCCATGGGTATCACTCCATGTAAACCACATGTCCATCCTTTCACATGAGTCCATGGATTGTCCCGTGAGTCCTGTATCTTCCTTGTGAGCTCATATACATCCCCATGTGAGCCTGTCAACTATGCCATGTGAGACCCACAATCATGCTCTCCAGGTTAGCCCATGGGGGCCTCTGCAAGTGGTCTGTGCACTCTGTGAGTCCTTGTGAATCTAAGAGTGAGCCCCTGAGCATATCAGAGTGAGCTGTGTATATGTAAGAGTGAGCTTGATTGCATCTCAGAGGATTCCATGTGTATCTCAATGTGAACTCGTGAATTTCAGTGTGAGTACACTTCCATCTTAGAGTGAGCCCCTGAGCATCCCAGAGTGAGCCCATGAGCATTTCAGAATGAGCTCAAGTGCATCTCAGAATCAGCCTATGTGCATCTCAGAGTGAGTCCTGTCTATCTTAGAGTGATCCCTTGTGTATCTTGATGTGAACTCATGTGAATCTCAGTGTGAGCCCATGTGCATCTTAGAGTGAGCCCATGAACATCTCAGTGTGAGCCCCTGTGCATCTCAGAGTGAGCCCATGTGTACCCCAGAGTTAGCCCACAGCATCTCAGAGTGAGCCAGTGTGCATCTCAAAGTTAGACCATGTGCGTCTCAGTGTGGGCCTCTGTTTATCTTAAAGCGAGGCTCTGTGCATCTCAGTGTGAGCCCATGTGCATCTCAGTATGCACCTTTGTGCTTCTCACAGGGAGCCTGTATGACATTTTCAGGTTGTCCACATGTAGGTGTCTTGGAGCTTGTTTTCAACCCTTTTGAACTCTTATGCATTCTTTTGTAAGCATTTGTAAGTCTCTATAAACACAATTGTATTCTTTTTTTCATGTGCTTTTTATTGTTCACACACACACTTTGAATAGCTTGTGCATTTTTTAAAAGACTTTAAGCCTGGATGCCTCTAACAATGCACTACTGCAGCCTAAACCACCCAGTGTTGGAATATGCCACCCTTAATAATGGTCCTTTCTGAAGGAGCACAGCCTGAGGTCAGGGTCTGGCTATCAGCCCCATTGGTGGTGGTGGTGGGGAGACGTGGGTCCTCTAAGCTGTATAGTTTCCAGATGGTTCTCCTAATGATTTTGTTTTGGAAATGTTGGCATTTGTGTATGCCATGCCCAGGTCAGCAAGGCCAAATAAGCCCTGAAGCCTAGGGGAGAATCCTGCTGGACACAAGAGTATAGTTGTTTCTGGACAGCACATAGTGTAGAGGCAGCTTTAAACTTGCTGAGCCATACCCAGCCATGATGCCTTCCTCCCTCAATCATTGTCAGGACATTAGAGGGAAGTGAAGGTCAGGAATGGACACCAAACATGACACCTAGGCCATAGAGGACACGTTGCAAACCGTTTTGGCATCTACAGAGAACAGGGAATAGAATCTTGGTTCTATGATCTGGGTAATGGCCACAGGTCTGGCAGCAAGTGTCTGTCACATAGTGACGGTTTTCCAGTGACACAGCACTGTCACCCTGTTAGGCTTCATGCATCCTGAATCTTTCAAATCATTTTTTTTTATTTTAAAGAGAAGAGAGAAATAATAGAGAAGAATTAGAATTGATACACAATTTCAGAAATTAATGACATGATAGATATACAACAATTGCTGCTATACTGCACATTGTTGTCTTCAGTGCAGTTGCTCAGATTACCATATACAAGCATGTAAAATAGGTCAAAACAAAATTTTGAGTGTTAACCTCTACCTTAAAAAACTGATAGAAATTAGTAGTACAATCATTTTAGCTATTTTGCCGGTGGGACTATTTAGGGTTAATCTTCCAGTGCTGTCCTTAGGAATTAAGGCTTCAGATTTAGAATGCATTCCCTAAGCCTTTTTCAGATGTAAGGAAAGGAAGATAGGGATCTGTCTCAGGCACAAATGTCAACATTTTAATGGCTCAAATGGAGCTCCATTTCCTCTTGCCAACTTTCTTTTTGGTAATGTAAGTTGCAGGAACATGCTTTCTCCACCCACTCCCATTCCCTGGGGATTCTGTAAAGCTTTCCTTAGAGCTGAAACTCTTATTCATCATAAGCTTAGCAGGAGGCACATTCTGATTCCAATTTCTTTTGCCAGAGGGAGGTAGGAAGTAGGAGTATTTGTGGGCAGGAGGGGTGAAGGGATCCTGGAGGAGAAGTCGGGGAGAGAGTAGGGAGGGGAGTGAACTGGGGCTGATAAGTTGGCATTTAACCACTCTTACCTAAGAGGTGTAGTTTTCTGGAACATGGGGCCCCAGAGCTCAAAGAAGGAGGAGGGGAAATTCCTACCTTCCCCAGGTACCCTTGGTAATAACCTTTCTTAGACTTCCCAGACACTGTGACAGTCACCATATCTTAGCTTTGCCAGGCCAGGGGAGGATAGGCAGGACTTAGGGCACTCTTCTTTTGAAGGAATAACTCATACCTTCCCGAGACATTTTTCTGCAGGAACCTGCTTGAACTCTGAGGAGGCTCAGTGTACAGTGGTGCTGCCCTGGAGTTCAGCTCCTCATCTTTCATGAAGGGGGAACCATGTGCTTTTCTCATCTCTGCTCAATCCCAACTGCGCCACAGTTATCTAGCTGAGTGGGGACTAACCATGGCCTTGGCACCAGTAATACTATATTCAGTCTTAATCTTGACCATGGAGATAGGGCTGTTGTGTATTGCTTGTTTGTTTGTAAAACTTCAGAATGGGTGATAAATGAGCAGCCTTCAACTTTCTCTTAATATAATGGCTGTATAATATTTTGCATTAATTATAATAATAACAATTATTACTACTGCAGTACTACTGAGGGAACCTAGGATCTTCACACTGAGCTGTAGCTCCAGCTATTTTTTATCTTTTATTTTTATTTTGAGACATGGTCTCACTAAATCATTTAAATGCCTAGACTGAGATCATACTGGTAACCTCCTGCCTCAGCCTCCCAGAGTGCTGGGATTACAGGTGTGCACAACTGTATCTGTCTGTTTATTAATGTATAGTTACCCAGTTCAGTGGTCACCAAAGGGTTACATAACTCTCAGGAAACATTACATCATGTGAATGAAAGGTGGCTTCTTTTTTTATGCATCTGTCACTTCCCCATTTTCACTCCTGCCTTGAGCAAGGTTTTGGTGGGATGAATATATTATCAGTAAAAAATAAGAGGGCTGGAAACTTTGGGTTGGATTACCATTTCTTTTTCTGTTTTTATTCAGTTGTTTTCAAGTGGTGCTTAGCAATTAGCAGATATAATTATCAGCTCATGCTGTTTTCTAACAAAAAGCCTGAAATGCTTTTTAAATATAAGAATACTTCCTTAACAATAAGGATCTGAAGAAAAATGCAATTTCTTCAAATTAGAGGTCTGCTGTTGTTTACTAGGAAATGACTACACTTCTCTCTGCCTCTGTGTCTGTCTATGTGTCTGTCTGTCTGTCTGTCTGTCTCTCTCCCTCTCTCTCTCAGCAGGATACTTAGTGTTGGCAGCTTTTGCAAACCAAGTTAAGCAGATAAATTGCCAGGTAACATCATGGTACACTCTGGAGCCAGTTAGATGAAATTTTCTTTTTTTAAAAAATTAATTTTATTGAGAAACAAATAATAGTGAGAGTATAAAAACTGATTAGTAGGGCAGTTTCAATAATAAGTACATTTTCTTATTGTTGTCTTAGTGGTTGTATCATGTACAGACATGAAATCATGTCCACAAACACTATTAGATTAAATCTAATCATTGAATTAAGAGAATGTAGCTGTATATCTATCCTATTTTGAATATACAGGTACAAAATGGTAATTCATTTGTATCCCTTTTTCTGTCTAGTTCTGTCAGCGAAGGGGATTTCATTGTCATTTAAATATTGTAGGTGTGTGAATTCAGCAAAATATTCCAATATAGTCCAGTAGTCCATAATAGTTGTCAGGGGTTGTTGACTTGAGCCTTTTACAGCTCAACCTATTAATATGGCTTTACTTTTTATATCTCATTTCTATACTTTTCTGCTGGATGGTTAACACCAACATAAAGCAAGACCTATATAATAAGAAATGCAACATTCATATCTGGTAATGTCAGTCAAGTCCCCTCAGGATTTATCAGTGTCAGCCATGTGGATGAGTCATGGCCATTGCTTGACCAATTTGCTTTCTGTGAAGGCATGAGGGAATGTTTTCTCTCTATGTTACTCTCCTTAGGCCCACTCTATATCATTGATCAAATTCCTACTCTATATCGTTGACCATATTCCTCTGTGGCACAATAATCACCTTGATCAGAAAATTTGGGACACAACTGAGTTACATGATGTTACGGTATAGGTTCTCCTATGTCATGAGTATTCACTGACCTTGAAAGGCAAAGGCCAAAATGTTGGCTGTTCTTGCAGCCCTTCTTTTTCTCTAATTTTTGGTCTGCAAACTTTTGTTGTTAACCCTCCAGAAGAGAAGCTTATTTGTACCCTACAACATATGTAGTTGTCTTTAACTTATCTGTCTGACTATCAAACATCTTAGGCATAGCATGGAACAGGTATTTTCCATCAAGTGTTGATATGTTAAACTTTAAGTCCCTACAGAATATGAAGAAATAAGTAAAAAAATAGTTTTAAAAATATGAATAAACAACTATGTATTTTTACAAAGAGAATCAGAAATCTAACTGTATACAGCATGGTGACAGGACACTTCTGTGACATGTTTTTTTCTTGTCTTTTTTCATTTATTACTTTTCTTAAAACAGAATTTACTTGAGGGACAGTATGGCAATAATTGGTATGTCATGACAAGCAGAAGGCATTTAGAAGGCCAGAATGACATGCATTCTAAGCATGACCTTATTATTACACATTGCTATCTTCAGTGCAGTTGTTTAATTCACAGGTATCAGTATATATAGTTAGTCAGAGTGAGAATTGTACCAATTAACTGCTAGTTTCAAAAACCTGCTGATGTTTCTCAGGATCATTGCCTTACCCATTTTGTGTATATAAATGTATGGCTTTGCCTCTGTCATGTATCCTATCATTTCTTCTTGTCTTCTTTTCATTGTTTAATCCTTAAGTTCTTGCTTTCCTGTTAATTGTGTTATACTTTTCTATTTGTATTTATTTCCTTTTTTCTTTTCTTTTGCAGTACTAGGGATTGGACTCAGGACCCTAGGTTGCCAGGGAAGCACTTATTCTACTGAGCCATCTCCCTGGTCCTATTTTTTTTTTGACAGAACCAGGGATTGAACTCAGGCCCTTGCACGTGCCATGGAAGTGCTTATTCCAATTTTTTGAGTTCTCGTACTAGGGAGACTACACAATATTTGCGTACGTGGGTCTAGTTTATTGCACTAATGTGTATATCTTCAAGTGACATCCACTTGAATATAAATGCTTCAAGTTTATGATTTTTTTATAGATGAGTAATCCATTGTATAAAATACCATATCTTTTTCAACCATTCATCGGGTGATTGGCATCTTGGATGTTTGCAAGATTTGGCTATCACAAATTGTGCTGCTATGAACATAGGTAAACATAAATCACTATGAAATGAAATTTTCAGTTCCTCCAGGAAAATTCTCAGTAGGGGGATAGCTGGCTTGAATGGGATTTAGTCCTAGTTTTTTAAGGACTCTTATCATAAAACTATTATGATTTCCATAATAGTTTCACCAGTCTACATTCCCACCAATAGTGGAGAAGGGTTTTTCTCCATAGCCTCTCCAACATTTGTTGTTTGTTGATTGCTTTCTGATAGCCATTCTTTGTGGAGTGAGATGGTATTAGTTAAGATCGTGTTAATTAAGATTTTTACCAGATTTGTGAGTAGTCTTTTCACTTTGTTGGTAATTTCTTTTGAGATACAAAAACTTCTCAATAAGAGGATGTCCCAGTTTTTAATCTTTCAATTACTGCCCATGAGATTTGATTTTCTTTCATGAACTCTTTGCCTACCCCTATGGCTTTAAGAGTTCTTCCTAATTTCTCTTCCAGGAGATTTAGTGTTTCTGTTTTAATATGTAGATTTTCCATCTATTTGACTTTAAATTAGTGCATGGTGAGAGACCTGGGTCAAATTTTAGTTTTTGGCATGCAGATAACCAGTTTTTCCAGCATCATTTATTAGAGGCTATCTTTCTTCCAGTAAGCATTTTTGGCCCCCTGGTCAAAGATAATGGGTCTGACTGTTCATAGAGGCTTCTGCATCTTCTAATCTATTCCATTGATCTTCAGGTCTATTTTGTTGCCAATACCTTGCTGATTTTATCACAGTAGCTTTGTAGTATAATTTCAGATCTGGAATTCCAATGCCTCTTGCATTGTCTTTGTTGCCCAGGATCACCTCTGATATTCTAGGTCTTTTCTGGTTCCAAATAAATTTTAGCAGCAATCTCTCTAGGTTGCAGGTATGTTTCTGGTAGTTTGATAGGGGTTGCGTTAAATCTGTGGAACAATTTTGTGAATATGGCCATCTTCACAATGTTGGTTTTTCCTATCCAAGAGCAGGGAATACTTTTCCATTTTCTGAAATCCTCAAAATTTCTTTTTTGAGTACTGTAATTTTCCTTTAAAAGAGCTTTGCATTTTTTAGTTAGATTAATTCCAAAGTCATTCATTTTTTGCGGTGCTATTGGGAAAAGTATTGTTTCTCTAATTTTCCTCTCAGCGTGTTTGTTACCCCTGTAGAGAAATGTTGTTACTTTTGAGTATTGACTTTGTATCCTGCTATGGTACTGAATTTGGGTATCAATTCCAATAGCGTTTTGGTGGAGTTTCTAGGGTCTTCCAAGTAAAGTCTGTCATCTACAAGTAATGATAATTTAACTTGTTCTTTACCTATTCTTATTCCTTTTATTTCTCTCTCTTGTCTAGTGGCTGTAGCTAATGATTACAGAACTATATTGAATAGGAGGGGTGACAGAGGACACCCTTGCCTTGTATCAGAACTGAGAGTAAAAGATTTCAGTTTATATTAGCAATTGGGTTGTGATAAATGGCTTTTACCAGATTGAATTAGAGGCCATCTATTCCAATCTTCTTTAGGACTTTGAACATGAATGAGTGCTGAACTTTATTAAATCCTTTTCTGTATCAAATGAGATGATCATGAGGTTTTTAGATTTGGCTTTATTGATACAGTGTATTACACTTATAGATTTTCAAATATTGAACCATCCTTGCATTCCTAGAATGAATCCTACTTGGTCATGGTGTATGATCTTCATAATGATTTGCTGTATTCTATTTGCTAGGATTTTATTGAGGATTTTTGCATCTATTTACATGAGGTTGGCCTCTAGTTCTCTTTTTTTTTTAGTTGCGTCTTGACCTGTTTTTTTTTTTTTATCATTAAAACACTTGCCTTCAGGAATGATTTTAGCAGGACTGATTCCTTTTCAGCTTCATTGAAGAGTTTAAGGAAGGTAGGGATTATATCTTTTGTAAATTTCTTGTAGAATTCAGCTGTGAATCCATCAGGACATGGACTTCTCTTTGTCAGAAAATATTTTTTTTAAGTACATTTCCTATTTCATTGGCTTGTTGGATTATTGAGAGTTTTTATATCGTCTTGATTCAGTTGTGGTAATTTGTATCTTTCTAGGAATCTGCATTTTTTCTGCATCTTCTATTGTGTGACAGTAAAAGTTTTCAAAGAAGCTCTTTACAGTCTTATGAATTTCCACTGGGTCTATGGTAATTACACTCTTTTGATTTCTTATTGCTTGTATTTGAGTTTTTTCTTTCTTCTTTTTTTTATGAGGTTAGTTAAGGGCTTATTAATTTTATTATCTTTCAAAGAACTAGCTTTTTGATTGATTAATTGTGTGAAGTATTTTCTTCATCTCAATTGAATTATTTTCTGTTCTAATCTTTATGATTTCTTTCTGCATTTGAGCTCTGGGTTTTATTTACTCTTCCTTCTCTAGATTTTAGAGATGCAACATTAGGGTGTTTATTTGTTCCCATTCTGTTTTATTAATGTGTGAGTTCATAACTACAAATTTACCTCTGAGAACTGCTTTCATCATAGCCCATATATTCTGATAAGTTGTGCTTGAATTTTCTTTGAATTGTAGATATTGTCGAATGTTTGTTTAGTTTCATCTGTGAAAACTGAGTAGGGTGTTGGTTACTGAGTAGGGTGTTGTTCAATTTCATGTATTTATTGGGCTCTCCTGTTTTGTTTATTTCCAGTTTCATTGCACTGTGGGCAGATAATATGCATGGGATAATTTCTGTTTTCTTGCATACACTTAAGCATGACCTATGGACTAATATGTGGTCTATTTTAGAAAATGACCCATGTGCAGCTGAAAAAATGTGTATTCAGCTGTGTTTTGGTGGAACACTCTGTACATGTACACTAAGTCCATTTGTTCCAAGCTCCGGTTCAGTTCTGCTACTTCTTTGCTATTTTTTTGCCTGGTAGACCTGTCTTTTTGGGATAAGAGGGTGAGAAGGTCACCTGTTAAGATTGTGCTTTTGGATGTTACATTTTTCATGTGTATTAAGATTTGTCCTATACGGTTGGGTGCTGCCATGTTTCTTGCGTATATACATTTATGTTATCTTTTCCTCTTGAATTTTTCCCCTAATCAATATACAGTGGCCTTCTGTATTTCATTTGATCATTATTCGTTTGAAGTTGAGACTGTCTGAGAACAGGATTGCTACCTTTGCTTTTATTCTGAGGTCCTGCGGCATGTAGTATTGTTTTCCATCCTCTGACTTTCAGCTTCTGAAATTCTTTATGAGTTAAGTGTGTTTCCTGTATACAGCATATTGTTGGACTTTTTTCCTAATCTGGTGTGCTAGTCTATTTCTTTTAATTGGTGAATTGAGTCGATTTACATTGATGGTTATAGTTGAGATCTATTTATTTACAGTTGACATGTTATTTACCTGCTGTTGTTCACTCCTTTTTATCCTGCTTTAATTGTTTGCAATATTTAGTGGTTTCCTTCTGTTCTCCTTTGTGGAGTTCTTATTATTTTTGTCCCACTGTAGAACATCTTTTAGTAGTCTGTGTAAGGTTGCTTTGTCATCATGAAATTCATTAGTTGTTCTTTGCATGGGAGTATTTGACTTTTCCATTAAACTTGAAAGAGAGTTTTGTGGGGTATAGTATTTTGGGATGGAATTTGTTTTCATAGAAGACTTGAAGTACTCTGCTCCATTCTCTTCTTGACTTCATGGTTTGTGAATAGAAATCAGCCATTATTCTGGTGGGTTTTCCTTTAAATGTGATTTGTTTCTTTTCTTTAGTAGCTTTCTGTATATTGTTGTGCTAGATTTCTTGGATCTTGACTATTATAAGCCTTGGTGTATTTTTAATTGGGTTGAAGTTATTTGGCATTCTGTATGCTTCAGTTATATGATTGTTTCCTCATATTTGAGGAGTTTTCTGCTATTACTTCTGTTCATATTCTTTTTATATCATTTGTTTGACTCCTTCTTTCTTATTGGTACCTATTAGTCTCACATTGTTCATCTTTGCATCGTCTTGCATGTGATGAATTATTTTTTCCTGTATCCTAGTTGTTTTAAGAGATCTTTTGTTACCTTTTTACTGGCTGAGACAGCATCTTCCAGATCTGAAACTTTACTTTCAGTCAAAGTGTTTTGCAAGCTTGTAATTGAGATTTAAGTTCTTCTGTATCTCTTTGACTCTGCTTCATGTGATGTATTTGTTTTCTGTCTAGCTCATTCATGGAATCTGTCGCTTTTCTAATTTCCTCTATTTGTTTTTTTAAATCAGTACTTCTTGAGAAGCAGTTATTAATTATTTTACTTCAGAGATTATTTCTGGTCCGATTTCTTGAATATATTTCTGCATTTGATTCTTTACTTCCCATGCTATTAATTCAGAGATTACATTTTTTATTTCGGAGATTAATTATTTTCTGAGTTCCTCTGTACCTTTCTGCTGTTGTGTCTTTACTTCAGATGTTATTCATTCAGACATTTCGCCTGTTCTTTCCTCTGCCCTTATTCTGGGTGGGTTCGGGACCTGAGATTGCATTTTTCTCCTTCTCTTTCTCATTTTGTATAGCACTGTCCTCTGATATTTGGTGTATAGCTTTGGTGCCATTATAACTTTAGCTCCTTGTAAAATTTGGGTTCTGATCTAATATGTTTGCATTCATCCAGTTGTGCCTGGCTTGGGTCTGGCTACTGTGTTCACTTACTTCCTGCTGCAGCCCTTGGAGGTGAACCTATTGTGCCCCTGTGCTGAGATGTTCTGCTCCTGGGTTAGCTGGGTGGTTTTGGCCCCTAGTCTCTGTGCAAGTACTTCAGCTGCTGGGTTTCTCCCTAGCCCAGTCTGCCAGGCCTGGGCTTGTTTCATAAAAGTCCAGTGCATGCAGGGAAGTGCAGAAGCTCTCCTATACACTCGCAGTGCATGGGCCTGGGTGGGTCCTGGGGGTCCCTGAGAGAGCAGCAGGAGTTCTCACTCACAAGGTGGGCCTAGGCTTTGTCAGGAGAACACCAGAAGGCACAGGGGAACACAGAAGCTTTCGCTCACACTTTCAGGGACCGGGCTTAGTCTGGTCTCTAGATGAAATTTCTTATGTAGCCCTCTTTAGAGGCCGGCAGGTCTAGGATTCTAGGATTCTCTTCATTCGTGAAGAAAGAATAGCTGTGGCCTAAAGGGCCTCCCAAGACCCCTTTCAAGCACCATGAATTTCTTACTGCTTTTTTTCCTGGCATACACCAAGACCCATTTCACCAAATTGGTCATTCTGATTGGTTCAGTAACTCAGCTGATATTTCAGTAGATAACCCTGTCATTTCACTATTCTTTATGTTTTACCTTCCCAGGTCAGATGTTTTTCCTTTAGGGAGCAGGTGGATGTGTGCTTGGCATCTGGCCTCATCCTTTGTACATGAGAGGTGCAGGAGGTGTGGACTGGAGGGCCGTGGCTGGGTTTCTGGCACTAGAGCCCCTTGAGTCAGAGAGCCTGGAGGGGCTGAGTTACTAGCTGCCTTTCTTGCTCTTACTCCTGGATGCTCCTCAAAAAAAAAATGCCAATGCCCGAGCCCTGTTAATTCAATCAATCTTCAGCAAGTAGGGCTCAGGTAAAATCCTTTAAAATAGCACTAACCAAGGTGCTGAAAGCAACATATCCTTAATGAGATAAACTGTATTTTGTTTGGAGTGTTTCATTGAAGAAGTCAAGAAGATGGGGTGGGGAAGAGATTGTTATCCAGCTGAGGAAGACATTAGGATAGGGAAAACATATCTACACCTTGGGAGGTGGTCAGGGGGCATGAAGGTGTCCATTCTTATAGAGAATACTTCCTGGCCCTAGGCTCTGTCCAGGAAGTTGTATTTATAATCCCATGGGTAAATCATTGGAATCTCATCAAGTTAATTCCAATCTACTACTTTTTGAGCAACCAATGATGAGAATAAGGATGCTAAAACATATTTGTAGCTATGGGGAACCAAGGGGTCCTAAATCCAGCAATGGTGATGGCTATCTGAGGCAAAGGCCTTAACCCAGGGCCAAACCTGGGTTTTATCCAGTCATGAAGGAGGAGTGGCTTGAGGGTGAGTAGCTGAGAATGGCAGGAAGCAGGTGAGTACTGTGAGCTGGACTAGGTAGCAGGCCTGTATTTACATTTGTAATATGCAGAGAAGGATGTGCAGTACCTAATGTTTTGAGAGGGTCCAGTGCTTCAGCTCTGCTATGTAATCTTTCAAGCCCCAGGAAGTCACAGCTGTGTCTCAAGGCTTGATCCAAGCTGACAGCATGGTACATTGGCTCTTTGTCTTGTCTCAACCTGGCTCCCATTAAATAGCAGAAGATGGGGGGTAATCAGGGAAACACACATGCCATCCTCAAAGACTAGCATCAGCACCTTGGCTAGGTCAATATTCAGTGGTTAAAGCCAATTGAAAGGGTAAACAAAAGTACTAGCCAACTCTGTACATATAAATACAATGAAATAGGGTCAGGCTCAGACAAAATGGAATTGCTTTCTGTTCAAGGAGAGTTGTAGAGGTGGTCCTCCACATATTTTGACAAAGGCAGGTGTGTGGGTACAGGTCAAAGTCAGGAAATGGTTTGTAGCTTCAGGCAGTGGAAGGAAATGAAGAAGCAGGTTCACTGTGCCAGAAGATTGAGCATGACTTCTAGATGAAGTGGACTAAAGAAGGAGGGACTGTATATGGATGGAGATGAGGACTTTGATTGTCACCAATTCCAAATTCTACTCAGTTTTCCTGGAAGCCATACTCCAGGCATCAAGGAGGATGGGGAGAGGAGGGTGAGAAGTCAGCAATTCCCATTTCAGGCTCAGACTTCACCTTATAAGCAGCAATGAGGTGCTGAATGACCAGTGTGATTAAAGCTCTTTCTGTTCTTGGAATTTTCCAGTGTGGCTTCCCATTTGGGGTGGACTTTATCTGTGAGCAGAGACAGTGATGCGGGACACTTGTGTGGCTAGTTGGGGTGACTAGTGAATCCTATTGGACAGTTCCTTGGCAACCCCAAGTGCTGTGACTGCTGCCATTCATTTGCATAACTGGCTTTAATAATTTAAAACACCATCTTATCATCAGTCACTTTGGTCGCCTTTCTAATCAGGTTTGATCCTAACAGGACTTAAAAAGTTCTGAAACTCTAGAATGCACAAGTAGGGATGCTGACATCTGGGCTTGTTTAAATTGGTCTCTAGAAGATCTGACATTGCTCAAGTGAACTGGTCCTCTGTAATCACTGCTCTCCTCTCCTCTCCCCACTCTCACTAGCAGCCAGTCATTAATTATAGATAGAAAACTTAAAGGTTGGTTTTCCTGGCTTGCATTCATCATAGAGATGTACAGTAGATGTGGCGGAACTGCGTTGCTAAACTTGAACTTGTTTTCTATCAATTTGACCTTTAAACCTCTTCAAACTTTTCTCCCCATCCTCCATCTCTAAATAATCATTAGGCCATAGACTAACTTTTATTAATGACATATTAAATTCGATTAACTTTATTTGAGCTCAGACTGAAAAGTGTAAAAAGTAGCTTTATTGCATGCTCTAGGTGAAGTCTAGCATAATGTATTATATTAATATGCTATTTGATTCTCCAACTGAGATAAGGAAACAGAATTATGTTGGAGAATGGAAATCACAATGCAGTCACAGCTGGACTAAGTCATCAAAACTAAAAGATAAATTGCTAAAATACAAAACCAAGGAAGAAGCAGTAGCAGAGAAGGAGGCCATGCCCCTCTCCTACATGGAGAATTAGTCTCCCGAGGTTTATTAGCAGGGAACCCCAGATCTTTCTGTTATTATTTTAATCTTTAAAACCTGATTGTCTTCCTGAGCTTCTCCATCTCTAACCCTATATGTGTTCTCTGTTATTCTGACTTTTTTTTCTACCCTGGTCTTTGAGCAACACTTTGGGAAAGACCTTGAGCTATCTCTGGGCTCTAAGCAGAATGCAAGTGTAGGACCAACTACATATCAGGTTTCAGCAATTCCTTAGCATATGGAGAGGACAACAACCACTCTCAAATTTTTTTCCTGCCAGTTTATCGAAGTGGGACTCAGTAGAATGCAAGAATAATGCCTGATAAAGTACTTTTTTTTCTTGTGTGCAACTGTAAGAATCTTAACATGCCATTCAAAATGCTTAAATCCATTTCATATCCTGTAGAAAAGGTAAGCAGGTTTAGGTTGAAGGGTTGCTATGAGCTTCCCAGCACATTTTATATGCTTTCAAGTGGAGAGTTTTTCATGTGTATTCTAGTCATAGTTAACTTCGTCTGGGGATGCGAAGAGTAAGTACTCTGGGGTTATTACAAAGCTCAAATGTGTGAATCCACTTACAGTGCTGGATGCAAAAGCTTCAGGGAATGTTAGCTAACAGTTGTTATTATTGGATGTTATTAAGAAGTCATTTTATGGTAGCTCTGTGCTTGCACTTAAAAGTAAGAATTTAACATTCAAGGAAATGCTTACATGCATTAAGAAAATGTCCTAATGTATTTTATATAACATATTTGCTATGTGTTGAATTTTGTAATGATTATCAATTAATTGAAAAATTTACACGTTGAATTCTTAATTCCCAGTAACTCACTATATGACCTGACTTGTAAGTAAAGTTGTTACAGTTAAAATTAGAATAGAAGGGGCATTCAGGTTTTACCTGAACCAGTATTTATAGTGCACAAAAGGGAAAATTTGGACACAAAGACATAGACAGAATGCTGTATAGACATGATACCTGTAACAGAGAAGCATGACTGTGACAATTTGACTGGCCTTGAAACCACCCAGGAGTGCAGAAGGAGCACATTTCTGGGTACGTCTCAGTGAGTAATTGGGGTATGGTCCTGGGCACCATGCCAGGTCTTTGCCTCTTCCCTTGTGGCAGCACCCTCTTGCTCCACTTTTAAGCTTTCAAGAGCTAAGCATCTGTCCTCCACCCTGCTCTCTCACCATGATGCTTCCTTTTTGAAGCCAGCCAA
Organism: Ctenomys sociabilis; assembly: GCA_004027165.1. NCBI lineage: Eukaryota > Metazoa > Chordata > Mammalia > Rodentia > Ctenomyidae > Ctenomys > Ctenomys sociabilis. Next base: position 17,667 of record PVKA01027092.1, read on the forward strand.
CCATGGACTGAATCCCATGAAACTGAAAACCTAATTAAACCTCTCCTTCTTTAAATTGTGGGTTTTGAGCATGATTACCCAGTGGTTGGAAACCTGACTAGTGTCACACTCATCTGAATAGTTTTGTGAACACACACAAGTCTAAGAAAGCTCCAAGCTTACTAATGCATTGATTTTGGAGCTCTAGCTCCCAAGACTCTTAGATAAGAAGTAAATATCAATTTTTAAGAAACCCAGTGTTTGGTAGTTTTTGTGGCAGTCCTAGTAAATCAATATAATGGGATGAAGACAGAAAGTAAGAACAAAGAAAAGAAGAAAAGAATGAAATGAGGAAGAAGCCTGTTGATGTAGAAAACAAAATTTCATATCACATTCTATTTGAAAAAGTCTTATAAGGCAGGAATTTATTTCTAATTTTTCAGAAGAGAAACTTGTGGCACAGATTGTACCCAAGGTGCTCAAAATGGCATCAACACAAAGGAAAATGTCTATAGTGATGTCTGTTGATTGTCAAATTGGTCATAGGACATTCTACATGAAGTTATGTTCTACTTAATTTCAGATGAGAGTAGGAAGGTTGAATTTACAAGACAGCTTTACTCAGTTCCTGTTACAAATTCTTCCTGGCTTATCCAAAAGAATGGTGTTGGATTCTTGTTTGCTTTCCTAAAAGACTCAAGGAAAAAGATCTTATGAAATCCCAGAAAAAATACACTGGGTTTCCTCAGGGAAAGCAGAATTCATTTAGTGCACATATTCAGGGCAGCACACTGCTCTCTTTGGTGATTTTCCCTATAACAACTTTTCTGTGGACCAGATTCCTTCTGGGGCTTCTGGTGTTCCTGTCATCATGTATTTTTGGCCCCCTTAAGTGTGCTCTGGACCTGCTTTTAGCTTATAATACAACTAAAGTCCGGGGATGGTATGTCCAAGATGGTCCCTCCTTCCACTCTGCTAGCATTCTTTCTGTGGATTCCCAGATTGTGTGTTTGCTGGAGTAGCTGACCATGTTGGGGAGACTCATGAGTTGGAATCTGTGGGCACAGCTTTACAGCCTTTAAGCAACTGGATTCTTCCAACAATCAGAGTAGGCTTGGGAGTAGAATCTTTCCCTGCCAAACTTTCTCTTGAGACCTTAGTCTGGCTAAATTCTTAATTTCAGTCTGCAAGAAATATTGAAACAGAGCACCCTACTATGATGAGTGGACATTTATAATCTATAGAAGTTCAGAGATAACAAATATAAACTGTACGATACTAAATTTCCTGAGAGATATTGGTTTGTAGCTTTCTTTTCATGATTTTCATATTAAGATAATCCTAGCCTTACCATGCAAGTTAGGAAGCATTTGTTCTGCTCCTATCTTCTGAAGGAAACTGAAAAGAATTGGTATAGTAATTTTTTTTTTGAAATGTCTGGCATAATTACCAATAAAACATCTGGGCCTGATTATTTCTGTTTTGCAAGGTTAGTAGTGATTAATTCAATTCCTTTAATATATGCCTGTTCTGACTGTGTGTTTCTTCTTGGGTGAATTTTGATAGTATGCATATTTCAAAAATGTCCATTTGATTTGTGTCTTAGACATTTTCTGATAGCTAGAACAAAATAACCAACACCCACAAGTTAAAATGAAGATCAGTTCATTCTGACACATGGTTTCAGTCCATGATCAGTAGGAAACAGAGGAGTGTAGTGGAATAAAAGGTTCTCAAAATATGGCAGCCTGGAAGTAGAGAGAGAAAGGAGGGCCTGAGAGGAGAATATGGCCTTGCAGGTCACAGCTCAGTGACCACATCGAACCAGGCCCTACCCACTAACAGTACGTGTAGCTACTGAATTTATGAGTGGATCAATGCCTTTGCAAGAATGTAGTGATCTTATTTGCATCTCTTAAGCTCTCTTAGCTTGAAATCCATTAAAGTAGCCACACTTGCTTCCTTCCAGGTCTGTATCACATTGATTATTGTTTTTTGTACTTTGACTTTCAGTCTATGAATTGCTTTTGAAGTTAAATGTGTTTCTTGTATTCAGCACATTGTTGGATTTTGTTTATTGATCCATTGTGCTGGACTGTTTCTTTGAATTGGTAAACTGGGGACACTTACCCTGATGATTGCTACAACTTATCTTTGCTATGTTATTTTCCTGTTGTTGATCCCTTTCTTTCTCCTCACTTTAATTACTTGCCTTGCCTGGTGAATTTATTCTGTTGAGGTTCAACAGAACCCTTTTTAAGAGATGGTTTGGTGGCCATGAATTTTTTCAGCTGTTCTTTGTCATGGAAGTGCCTTATCTTTACATCAATTTTGAAGTATAGTTTTGTGGGGTACATTAGGTGGGGATGGTGATTGTTTTCTCTTAGGGCTTATAATACTTCACTCCAAGGTCTCCTTGACTTAAAGGTTTCTGTTGGGAAGTCTGGTATAATTTTGATGGGACTACCTTTATAAAGTGATTTGTTTCTTTTCTTTAACAAATTTTAGTGTCCCATTCTTGTGTTGACTTTCTGGAATCCTGACTACTATATGCCTTGATGTATTTTTTTTTCTAAATCATGGTTAATTGGAATTCTATATGCCTCACTTGTGTGTATGTCAAATTCTTTTTCTCTGCTTGGGAAGTTATCTGCCATTATATCTATGAACAGATTTTAAAAAAATCCTTTGCACTGTCTCCTACTTTTTTTTATTGATTCTTATCAATCATATTATTCTTTGTGTTATCTAGCAATTGTTGGGTTGATTTTTTTGTGTTACTTTGTCATTAAAGAAATATTTCTTTGTTTGATCATAATCACAATCCTATCTTTTATTGGTTCATTATGTCACATACACTTTTAGTAGAATTTTTTTTAATCTCCTGATTATCTGATTGAATCTGTTCCATGGATTCTTTCATACACTGGACATTTTTTGGTTCCATAATTTTCCTACATGTCTCTATTTTCTTTTAATTAGTATCCTTTCTAGATTTACTAATCATGCCCTTCATTAGGTCCTCACCTATGAAATTATCTGAGGAATTATTAGTTATTTGATTTTTCTAGAGCCTTATTCATTTGCTTGTTTACATCTGTTGCTACCACCTCAAGGACTCCTAGTGGGTGATTTTTTGTTTGTTTCGTGTCATTGCCTCCTGGGTTTGCCTTTGGGGAGCTAGAAGCTGGGGGTTGCATCTTTCTTCAGTTTTTCTCATTTCATATTTTTACTTAGTTTATTTCTGTGTTGATGATTATAAATTCTTTATGGTAGGCATCTTTATTGTTAGTACTGAGAACCTTTAGGAGGTGACTACTTCTCAGAGACATATTCCAGGTGTAGCTGATTTTAGGATTTTGAATCTGTCATGAAATTCTACTTTTTCAATTTATTGAGGATGAGAAAATACTGCCTATTTGGCCTAACATTTAGTTATTTGGCAGTGGCCTATAGTACTGTTTATAACTCTCAGGCAAACTTGGTCCTGCCACAAAAGGAAGAACACTTGATTAGAACAGGTATGCCACCTTTTCTACAACCGGTAATAACAGGGGCATCAAACACATTCTATAAAATGCAAACTGTGAGAACTATTAATTTACCACCCTTAATTGTAAGAATAAAATTCATAGTTATATAATAAAATCTAAAAAAGAACTAGAAATTGTGTACAGTAAATGTCCCCTCAACAAGATGATTGTACTCTTAGATGAGAAAATTTTAAAGAAGTTAGAGGAAAACAGAAGAAGGGAATAGGAGTAAAAGCAACCCTGTAGCACAAAGAGAGATTTTGGAACTGATAAAGAAGACAGGAAGGAAATAAAGGAGGAAAAACCAGAAACAAGAACATGAAGTACAGTACAGCAAAATGAGAAAAATAATTTTCATTCATAAAAGCAAGAAAAATAGAAAAAATAGAAAAAATATTAAAGCAAGAAAAAAACATCAGAAAAAAATGTCCACTTCAGGTCGCGTCTCTGCTGTCACTGATTGACAGCATGGATAGGCAGCCCAGAGCCATGCTGATTGATCCCACCACACCAGCAGTAGATTTGTGGTGGTGGCGGGTGAACCCATTGAAACTGGTGCATTTGTTCCAATGAATTTTGGGCTGCTTCTGGCTTCTGGCTCTGAAGCTGAGACCTGAGTTCTTCTAGCTTGCAACACTCCATGTGGCTCCTCCTGGCTTGAACTCAGCTCCCAGAACTCCTGCTGGTTTGAATGCACCTCATCCTGAGCCACTAGATGGAGCCAGCATGCAGCTGCTCTGACTTCTGGGTTCCCTTAGACCTTTCCAAAAACGGCTACTGACCAATCACCCTCTCCTGGGGAGTGTCCGAACCTGAATAACTCACTGGTCCCTGCAGTATGCAGTGTCCCCTGCTCAGTTTTCCTGATGTGTCTCTCTGTGTAGCCTTCTTTGGTTATCAATAGTCACTGCAATTTTGCAGGTTTGAGCTACCACTTCTACACTGCGAGCCAGGCATCAGAGAGAAAGTGCTACATGCCACCTTCTGCTTCTATTTTGTAGTCCTTCTGTTCACTCTCCCCGAGAGCTCTAAATTTTGCTTCAGATCCTTTTTGGGTCCTGAAGATCCACGTCCCTCTTCCTCTTTCCTTCAAGTTGCTATATTATATGTCCAGATTCCAAATATTAGAGAAGCTATTTGATGCTCACCATCCTTCCTTCTTCCCTGAAGTCTCTCACTTACTTTTGATTTTCTATCATTTTATAGGATATACCTAGTTTTAGACATCTTCTTGGTATTTATTGCACCTCATTTTCTGAATTCCCAGGATCTATACTTTGATATCAGACATTAATTTAGAGGATTTGATTGGAGTTTAGGGTTCTTAGCTCTTTCCACATTGAGCGGTAGAGTAATCAACCAGAATTCAGGGTTTTTTACAACCCTCCCTCCATGGGTGCCCTCTGAGACTTCTGCTAATGGGTTTATGTCCTAATGCATTGTGATTCTCTATTTGTTCTTGTAGGTCTCACCAGTGTGCTCTGTGACCTTGGATCTCTGATGATTTTGAGAATTTCTAATATTTTTTTGTTCAGTTTGTTTGGCTTTTTATTTTGAACATAAAGTAAATTCCTTATGTGTTGGTCCAGAAACTAGGGGCCAACTTCCTATCAATTACTAGCCAGGCAAGGGCCACCAAGGATGGGGTAACTTTGGGGGTGTTAAGTGTTATGCGTGGTTTTTGTTTATGGGACTTGCAGATAGGCAGGCATGAATGGGACCTGAAGCCCAGGAACACTATAGCACAGACCCCTGCATGTAGTTGTTAATCCCATGCTTACGTAGCATTAAATGATAGCATTATGAATAAAAAAATATAGTAAAGATTAAACAACTGCATCAGCATTTGGTAAGGTGGAACATGGTCTCAGGGACACAGAGAGCTTAAGGTTTACCTCAGATGTCAGCTGCTATATTGGCACTTTGTTGGTGATTTGGGCATGATAGAGGTGACTTCAAATATTACCAAGATTACCAAGAAGGACATCTTACATTCTTGTGAGCCTATTAGTTTTGAAATCCATTCAGTTCAGGTCTGTTGGGTTGGTTAAAAATGATGATAAATAAGCTGGTGCCCAACAAATTATTTAGTGGTCAGTTAAACCAAAAAATAATAATGATAATAAAATAATGAGGCGTGAAGTAGGTGAAGGACAATCTGTCATATAGGCACCTGCCAAAGCTATTTTTCTAGGGTAGTTGTGATTTTTGTTTTCTCCTCCAAATGAAAATACAATTTGATTTCTGATCTCATCTGACTCCTTCTGGTCTAGACCCACATGATTCCATGGAAAGAAGATGATATAAATCTATATAATTGTAAACTATCCCACTTGAGATGTACACTCATTTTAAAAAATCTTTCAATGGCCCCTAGCATATACACAAAGTAGTATAAATTTCACAGAAAATTCAGATGTGTTCATGTCCAAATTTTTCTCATCAATTCTTGGCATCAGCCTTTGTGGGGGACTGTGAATTATAAATGGAGTCTAGGGAATGTCCAGTGCTTGTTCTTGTCCTGCACTCCAGCCAGATTAGAACATGGAAACTTCCTGTTCACAGCGGGAAGCCTTAGGGCTGGTGTCTGCCTTTGTGCTCACAGAACAAGATAAGACCTGCAGGAGATGTCAGGCACCTGGGGAAGCTACAGTTTCCTTGTTGCCCCTGTCTCTTCCTTGTTCTGGTCCTTGCAAGAATGCTTTGTCCTCCTTCCTAGCCCACCATTCTCACCATTATTATTCCTGGAAACACCCACTGTCCTTGAGTTAGATGTACTGAATAAATATTAATGTTCTGGGTACCTCAAGCTCTTTTGCTTCTTGTGGACAACTTCTCATCCCACATCCCTGCTGTACCCTTATTTGGTCTCTTGCTCTTCTGATTATGCAACATAACTCTGGGCAAGAGATTGGAGGGCTTCTTGTAGGGGTCCCTGATAACTGGTACCATGGGGAGGGTGATTAATAAAACTTCACTTCTAGATGTGCTATTTCTAGAAGAGGATATGAGTGTTTCCACATGAAAGTTTTTAAAATATACTTTTAAAAAATTAATTTTATTGAGAAACAAATAGCAGTGGGATAGTTTGAAAACCTATTAGTAGGACAGTTTCAATAATTAAAACATTGCATATTGTTGTCTTCATAGTGGTTATTCACAGTACAAGGCATGCAGAAGTTTTTGACAGTATCTTACATACACTATTACTAAGACAATGATTTTTCTGTCCAAACATCCTGTGCCAGTTTAGAGCATACCAGAATAATCATTTGAAATAGAGTTATTTCAGTTCATTTATTTACTTTTTGACCAGTCCAATCTCCAATGATTCCTTTTTTTCAGCCTTTACATAATTTTGTGCTTATGATGGTTATTTTTTTAAACTATGTTAAAATTCATCTTTTAGAGACATTTGTCCTGGTTTTAAAAGCAAATTCAGAGTTAGAGCTCCTGGACAACAGAACTCATGTCCTACCTTTTCTCTGCAGACTTCTTGGGACCTGCTCTGAGGCTCTCTGCAGGAGGTTTGAGGTAAGTATTTGATTATTGAGAAAGTAATGCAAGAGAGAGTTACTGCTAGTCTGAGTTAGGGTATCAGCCTCTGAGGGAGAAGGCTGACTTTCAAACAGAGACACACGGATGCATCAGGAGCTGTTTTGTGAAACAACCATCAGGAAGGAACAGAGCCAGCATTTTCCCTCCAACACAAATGAAGTATGTTTGAGCAAGTATATCTTAAAATGCAGAATAACAACTTAGACACAGTGAAATTCATGCATTAGCCTTGTGTAAGTGGAGGCTATGCTGCAGCTTTGTCAAGCTGTGCATGCATCTGAGCTTTCCTGGCTGTGTGTTATGCTTGCAGTGAGGTGGGATATCATTGACAGAGTCGTTTTAGAACAAAACTCTTAGCTATAAACTGCCTTCTCATAAGACCCCGGCCACCTGGGTTCACTAGGCACAGCTCATCTTTGACAGTTGCTCCAATATAAGTCTCATGGAATTATAAGGTGATTAGGTGGATCTTTTCTTGGTATTTACCAGCAAATACATCCTTCAACTGGATAGTTTTCATACTTATGTCGTATAATCAAAATGGCAATATTTAAATTATAAAAATGATTGCAGTATAAGAAACATTACCATCAATCTCCTCAAAATGCCACCCCTCTCTTGAATAGACACGTTTTGTTGTTCTTCCCACTTTCTGAAGCAGAGCAGGAAGTAATTTCTCATGATTGTCTCTATAAGGTGTAATAAAAGATGATACGGTGAACGCGGTTAGCAAGTGACAGCCAGTGGGAAAGCAGGCTCATTACAACACTACAGTGTGTCCTCATCTGCTTTACTCCCCAGAGCTGACACCATGAGACCTCTGGCTTGTCCTCCAAGGTCAAAATGATGCTGAAAGGTGTTTTGAATCAATTCATGATATTGAGGATGCAATGACAGCATAACTAGCAATAGTCATGACAAAAGACTTCCGGAAGTGCTTCAGAAAGTGGCAAGAAGGATGAGATAAATGTATGTAAAACAAGGAGTAGATGGAGGAGGAGGAGCTGCAATAGCAAAGTTTATTGTATTGAACTTTTGCAACTCAAAATTCACTACATAATCGCCTCATGGATTCTATTTACTTGAAATTTTCATCAAAATATTTAACCTTTGGGGTCTGTTGTTCAAACTGGGAAGGAAAGAAGCTACCCCCTGGTACCCTCACTTGTGAAACTTGGGCCATATAAATCAGGATTAGAGTAGAAAGTCCCTCTCTGTGCACTTCTGTTGGTCAAGCACTTGAATACGGGTTCCATTCTCCAGCTTATACAGTGGTCTGTCTGTAATTTCCTTTGCACTATGTTAGTAGAGATACTCTAAAATACTGGGATTTCATTAGCATTCACAGTGACCCGAAGAAGAATTTACCTTCAGGGGAAGGTACTGTTAACATTTTAAATCTGCTCCGGGGAGCTCACAGTTCTATGGCCTCCACCTCAAGCCTTCACTCCCACTCATCTGCAAACCTCCACACCAGAAGATGAGATAATTAGTATATTAATTGCAGATATCAAAGCTCATTGGGTGAAATGATTGCTACCTCTGACAACTGCGTGGGTGGGCTGGTGAAATCCTGCTTGGCCCTTCCCTTTGCCCTTCACTGGACAAGGGTTCAGGGCTCTGGAGGGTCCAGCTAGCTGTTAGAAAGATGCTTCTGGCCCAGGACTCTGCACTCTCACTCTCTCATTTTCTGTGTTATGACTGAGAATTCTGTGTCCTCACTATAGAAAGTACTTGAGACACTCCCAAGTGCCTAAGCCGTGGGCGTACAGAGACTTTTGAGATTGACTGGTTCCTGACTGCTTGCCAAGAACTTAGTTGTGTGGGCAGAATTCTGGCTGAAACCTGTTTTTGTGATGTGACATCCAGTGGTGGCAAAGCCATGAGAGGAGGGCACTGTTACTCATTTTTGTCACCACAGCTAGTAACATCTAACAGCAAGAGTGGGCTTGGCTTAGAAGGGAGTGCCAAACCAAAGATAGTGCAAATTTTGTCCCTCTCACATGCAGAATTCCTTCATATCCTGGAGCCAAGAGCAGAGAGTAAGAATATCTAGTGAGCCAAAAAAAAAAAGGCTTGAGGGACTGTGAAACTTGGGTCCTTTCACATCTGAGAACATCAACTTTGTTACTCAGCATTTAACTCTCACATTTCATCAGTGATAATAATAGCAGACATGGGCTGGGGAGATAGCTTGGTGGTGTAAAAGCCTGCCTGGCAAGTGCAAGTTTGATCCCCAGTACTACATGCTCTGCATCCTGTATCAAAAAGTAAAAATGATACAAAAAGTATATAAAATAATAGTAGAAACATTTATGTTGCAGATGCAGGTTGATTTTAGATGGTTATTTTTGGGCTCAATACCAGATTATTGTGAACAATTGTTAGGGAAGAAAAATTCACCTACTTAATCGCTCTAAAATAAGATATGTATTAATAGCTTAGAATTTAGTCATTAGATACAGAAAGCTCAAGTTGAAAATGATTATTTAAGTACAGTCACAGTCTTACTTAGGATTCTGAAGCAAATCCCTGTGTAATTAGAAACTATACTGTTATGAAATTCGTAGGATTAATTAAAGTTAAAAATTGAGGGACTACATGGCAGATATGTCCTTAGCTCTTGATTGGTCTGAATGTGTTGTGATTACATATCAAAGTAGGTCCTTTAATCTTCAGGCTCCCGGGATTATATCTTTCATTCTCTTCAGATAAGGCATCTGGTGGCTTTCATCTGTTCCTAGCACATTCTGGACTGGTTAGTCTACTAAAGAGGGAGATACATGCTTAATGAAGCCAAATGACTTCTAATGTTAATTCAGAAAAACGTGAGCTGTCCTCTGAATGGGAACGCAGGATCCCGTAAAACTTGTCTGTAGGCAGAAATACACTTGCCTACTTTGTCATTCCAAAAACATTACTGAAGTTGAGAACTGCCAGAACCTCTTCATACTCTGGGTGTGGAAGCACTGCTCATGCTCTGATGAATGCAGTGAGCCTGACAGTCCCGCAAGCACTCGCTGGCTGCAGCAGACACGTTGTGCTCACAGCATTGCCTGCACTCCCCACAGAAATAAGCTGCGTGTTGCTCCTGATTTATTACTGCTATCTCCACTTTGCAAAGGAATGAAAAAGTGCTAGGTGTAAGATAGCAAGTCTGCAAGAAATTCTGCACTCCACTTCTATTTTAATAAGTAAAAGTTTTCCTCAAATGTAGCATTTTTGAAATTTAAATAGGGATTTTAAACAATGAAGTCTTCTTTCTTAGATATTGTGATGGGTTATTTGTGTAAACTTAACGTGTTTTCTGACTGAATTAAATGCTTCAGGATTATTTTGATTCCCCTTATGGTGAAGATTTCAAAATAGCAATGTTATACACTTCTAGAGCCTTCTATTTTTATCTTTTTTTCTAAAGCCTTTTAGAATATACATAACACTTCATTCAATCTTTACAGTTAACACTCTGAGCAAATGGTATTGGCATTTTAATATGAGTATCTGGAGCTTCAGAGAAGTTAATTTGCCAAAAGTGCCATGCAGTGGTGGATTGTTAGCTTGAACCCACCAGTTGTAGTCCATATTTTTTCTTAGAAAAATCATGCAACTCCCTGTTAACAAACTGGCTAGATGAAAGGTTAAGAGCATCCTGAGGCTTCTGGGTAAAAGGTTGTTTGCCTGGTAGTCTGCAAACTCAATAGTGCAGATGTCTTCACTGTGCAATGTGTACAGGCCCAGGCTCAGGAAGAGGCCTGCTGGCTGAGTCAGCAGCACTCCTCTTGGATCCTTTCTTTTTTTTTCCACAGAGAAGACCAATTTATTGCAACACCTATGCCACTTTGGATAAAGTAGTACAATCAGAAAAAATGATATCAAATACAGACCAGACAATGGCAAATTATAATAGCTAACAATATACCATCTCTGACTATAGGCATGAGATATACTTATAGTATGATCTCTAAGAAAAGAGATATTTTCTTAGAAAAGGTAATATAATTAATATAAATAATACTCTTAAGGAAAAGGATAATTAATAAGGGATAGACATTAGACTAGAGGTAAATCAATATGGAAAATAATTGAAAGACTGATACTGAGAAAATAACTGAGATGGGAGAGAGAGAGAGACAGAGAGAGAGTAGCACATACAAAGATATATATAGAGAGAAACAGAGAGAAAGAAAAATCTATAATCAAACAGATAAAATAACATAAAACATGGAGAACAAGATAATTGGAATTGAACTTAAAACTATAGCAACAGGTTCTTACACTAGGAAGACAACATTATATTTATGAATTTGGGTCTGATTTATTTCACATATGAATATAGCCTCTAATTGCTTATGAATGTAGTCTCTAGTTACATCCTTTTATCTATACAGGCCTCAAGCTTGTCTTTCTTTATATCTGAGTCATAATCTACTGTATATACCACCTGAAAGGAATAATAGATACAGTAAAATGGAAAGAAACTGAACATAAGGAATAAACAATAAAGATGAGGGAAAGGAAAAGAAATAGGAAAAAAAGTAAGGGGAAAAATCATGCAAGTATATATTCAGAATAGCTGAGATGATTATTTTTTTGTCCACAATTTTATTGAAGAACAAATAGCAATGAAGCAGTTTCAAATCAAATTATTAGAACAGATCCAATAATTAATATATTGCATATTGTTTTGTTAGTGGCTATTTGTTGTATAAGGTGCATGCATGATATTCTATTTACAAACACTATTAGAGAAGATTTCTCTATTCATTGAATTCAGAGAATGTAGCTGTATACCTATCTTTTCTATTTTATTTTATTTTTTTAATTTTTGTTTTATTAAAGTACAAATATCAATGAGATAGTTTTAAGATACCTTGACAAGATGGATTTGATAAATTAATACATTGCAAACTGTTTTCATAATGTTTTGGTATCATAGAAGGTGAATACATGATATTATACTTACAGACATTATTACACCTTATGCCTCTTATTAGTAAATAAAGAGAGTGTAGCTGTTTGCGTATCTTATTTTTTATACCTGAATTACATCAAAGATTCAATAACTAATACTTTCTACCTTGATATCTTCCTAGTGGTCGTCCATAGTACTAGAAGCTTACATAATGTCCTGTCCAACCACCATTAGTGCAAATCTTGCATCTCATAGAATTATGTAGAAGCACAGCGTTATCTATTCCAACTGTACTGTCCATACACACACACATCATAATTCTTCCTTTCTACACCCCTTCTTTTGTCTACACCTGTCAAAGATGGGCACTCCATCATCATTCAACTAACTTAGGTGCTTGAAATTGACAACACAGTCCTACACAGTCCAGCATTCCACAACAATGGTGAATTATCCAAAGAAGTTGTTGATCATAGCCATTTACAGCTCAATTTAATATTATGGTCCTGCGATGTATACTTCATTTTGATACTTTTCTGCTGGATGGTTAAAACTAGATAGAGCAAGACTTATATACCAACACATGTACTTTATGTTTCCTATGTGGTCAGTGAAGTCCCCTCAGGGTTTATCTTGTAATCTTGTACCTTATTTTGTAGATCCTTTGTCTGTGTCATCCATGTGGATGAGTCATGGCCAGTGCTTGACCAGTTTGCTCTCTGTGAGAGCCTGAGAGAAAGTTTTCTCTCCTTGTGACTCTCCCCAGGCACACTATAGAACTTCAGTCTCTTTCCTCTGTGGCTCCATAATCTCCTTGTTCAGAAAATTTGGAGCATGATGTTGCAATACAGGTTCTCCTATGTCCTGAGTCTTTGCTGACCTTGAAAGGCTAGGGCCAAAATGTTGGCTGGCCTTGTGGCTCTTCTATTTCTCCAACTTTGATCTGTGAACTTAGGTTGTTAACATCCAGAAGAAAAGCTGATTAGTAACCTGCAGCATATGCCATTCACTTTGCCTTATCTGACTCAATTGATTTTAGTTGTTGTACATTTCCTTTTGTATTTCTGCTTTTTGCTTCTTATACTAGGGAGACTATATGATATTTACACATGTGTGTCTGGTTTATTTCACTTATGAGTATATGTTCAAGTGGCATCCACTTCAGTATAAATGCTTCAAACTTATCATTCTTAACAGCTGAGTAATACTCCATTATATAGAAATACCACATCTTTTTCAACCATTCCTCATGTGATGGACATCTTGGTTGTTTCCAA
>PVKA01027093.1:0-24585 GCA_004027165.1 Ctenomys sociabilis
GTTGAATGATTTAAAACAACTTAATGATTTAAAAAGCTGGGAGGGGGCTGGGTAGATGGCTCAGTGGAATAAGCACTTCCCTGACAAGCGCAAGGGCCTGAGTTCAATCCCTGATTCTGCCAAAAATAAATAAATAATAATAACATAAAAAGCTGGGAATGTGATGTGACTCAGCATGAAGGTCCCGGGTTCAGTGCTCAAAAAAGAAAAGAACCGAGGCCGGGGAGATGGCTCAGTGAAATAAACGCTTCCCTGGCAAGCGCAAGGGCCTGAGTTCAATCCCGGGTTCAGCAAAAAAAAAAAAAAAAAAAAAAACAATCAACAGCTCACCACACCTTCTAAAGGTCCCAGGACCATTCCACACATACTCCAGACCAAAGGGAAGGATTTAGTAGCTTGAGTCCTAAATCCCCATGGCATCTGGGAGGGCAGCCCTTCTGTTTCCTAGGAAGGAATTATTTCCCACCGGCCTTTGCCTCCACCTTCTCTGTGTTTGGCCGACTTCTCAGACAGCACTTGAGCTAGAGCTCTGGACTCTTGTCTTGCCTCGGACACAAACACACTCCCTCCCCCATTATCTTTAAGATTCTTTGTAGATTAACAAAAACTTTATATTTATTTATTAATTTTTTTTTTTTTTTTCGGAACTGGGGATTGAACTCAGGCCCTTGCTCTTGCCAGAGAGGCACTTATTCTACTGAGCCATCTCCCCAGCCCCTTTATATTTATTTAGAGAGGGAGCTGTCTCTACATGATTTAAGGGTTTTTAATTTTTTTTTTTTTTATGTCTTTTTGAGACAGGGTCTCACTATGCAGTTCAGGCTGGCCTTAAGCTCACTTTGTAGCTCAGGCTGGTCTCAAACTCAACAATCTTCCTGCCTCAGCCTCCCGAGTGCTGGGATTATAGGCATGCACCACCACGCCTGGCCTAAGGGTTTTTAATTTTTGAAAATTTTTTGGTACCTGGACTTGAACTCTTGACCTCACTTTGCATTTGCTTGTGCTGTTGAGCTATCTCCCCTGCCTTAAGGATTTTTAAGAGCAGGAGTGTAATGTAGTGGTAAGTGCTTGCCTAGCAGGTATGTGTGAGACCCTCAGTTCCATGCCCATGCCTCCAAAAATAAAAAATAAAGAAAAGAACAGAGCATACTTTAAAATATTTTTTTTTATTTCCTTAGAGGATTCATCATGGCCCATGACTGACACATGTTTTGTAGAAGAATGATGTTTGAGATCTGTTGGGCTTTGGTGACTTTTTTTAAAAAATGTATTTGGTTGGGCCAGGGAGATGGCTCAGTAGAATAAGCACTTCCCTGGCAAGTGTAAGGGCCTGAGTTCAATCCCTGGTTCTGCCAAAACAAACAAACAAAAATGTATTTGGTTGTTACAGGGCCACTACACAGCTCAGACTGGTGATCCTCCTGCTTTCAGCTTCCTCAGCGCTAGGATTATAGCCCATGCACTGCTACTTCTGGACTCTGGCCAGCTCAGCCTGCTCTGGGGATGCGGCTGGAGTGGCATGTGGTGCCTACGATTGATCGAACCTCAGTCCCTGCACTTGCCTATGCTTGCTGAAGCAGGTGCTGTAGTGTGCTGAGCTATCTTGCTGGCCCCTTGGTGACTTGTTTTATTTAAAAATTTATTTTTTCACTGCCCCACTTGGGATTCAAAATGGGACCTTCACACTGTGCTACATCCCCAGCCCTTTTGATCTCTTTTATTTTGAGACCAGGTCTCTCAGTGCATTTAAATCCATGACCTTCCTGCCTTGGCCTCCTAGAGTGCTGGGGTTATAGGTATGTGCCAGTCTGGGTCCCTTTTTTTTTTTTAACTTTAATTTTATTTATTTATTTGTTTGTTTGTTTATTTATTTATTTATTTTACAGTACCAGAGATTGAACTCAGGACCCTGCGCTTGCCAGGCAAGCACTTATTCTGTTGAGCTATCTCCCCAGGCCCTGGGTCACTTTTTAAAAATGTGCTAAGGTAACCAACCATACCTTTTAGATTTGCAGTGCTGGGGGTGGAGCCCAAGTCCTTGCAGCCCAGCCTCTGGTCAGTTCCTAGGTAGACACCTTTTCCCTCTCCTGATCTGCTGCATTTTGAGACACTCTAGGACATCTGTGAGGACTAAGTGGAGCTGGGGTCTAAGGAAGTCCTGGTGCTCCTTTGGGGAAAGCGTAGTTCTTGTGGCTAGGTCCTGTCACGAGTGACATTTCCTAGTGAATGAGGCTTAGCTACTGCTTCCCCCAAGGCATTGGGTGGGGCCTGTGCCAGCGGCCTGCTGGTGTCCAGCCTGCCTTGGCCTGGGTGGCAGCACTGATCAGTGATCTAAGCTATTTCCCTCAGGGTTCACTTCTCCTGAGGCCAATGTTCCCTGAAGAGACCTCTGGCCTCTAGCCTTGCTCCTGCACACTGCCTCCTTCATCAGCTAGAGTCAGGTTCTTTTTTTTTTTTGTTTTTGTTTTTTTGTGGAACCAGGGATTGAACTCAGGAAAGCGCTTATTCCACTGAGCCATCTCCCCCGTCCCTTAGAGTGAAGTTCTTGAAAGGACTCAGCCTGAGCCATCCAGACCTGGGTACCTGTCCTTCCCCCTGGCCAAGGCCCGTGTCCTCCTGGCTCTGCTGCTGACCTCTCTGAGCCTCAGCTACCCCTCCCCCCCCCAGCTCTTTTGGTACTGGGGCTTGAATTCAGGGCCTTCTACTTGCTAGCTAAGTGCTTTACACTACAGCTCCAATCTCCTCACATTTAAAGTGGAACAAACCATTTCTCCTTGGGATGTTTTGGGGGTGTACTGTGCTCCAGTGCAGCTTAGTGGCTGACCATGTTTGAGAGGGTTTAAGGGAAGGACATAGCATGGTTTACAGGACTACAAGGAGAATGTAAAGAGCTGAGGATTGGACAGTGAGTGTGCAGGGCACCCTGTGGAACTAGGTGGCTGAGTCCCGGCCCGCCCCGGCCAGCCCTAGCCAGCCCCAGCCGGCCCCGGCCAGCCCTGGCTGACTACAGTTCTATTAGTCTCCTTGGTCATCACATTCTAGATCTGCTAGCCAGGCAGGCCCTGCCCCTTGCCTGAAGTAATATGGGTTACTCTCTGGTTTTGTTTTTGTTTTTTCATCTTTTTGAGACAAGGTCTCACTATGCAGTTTAGTGGCTTTGAGCTCACTTTGTAGCCCCGGCTGGTCTTGAACTTGCAATGATCCTCCTGCCTCAGCCTCCTGGGTATTGGTGTTACAGACATGTACTACTGTGCCTGGCTGATGGGTCGCTCTCTGGCTGGTCCTGCTGGTTGTACGCCGAGGGAGACCTGCGGTCAGGGAGCTGCATCTGCAGAGTGGAAGGGGTGCTGGGTCTCCCCTCCTGGCCACCTCCCCTCAGTGCAGGGTGGGCATGGCCTGGGCTTGATGTCCTGTGTGTGCCTCTTCCAGATGCTGACAAGAGGATCAAGGTGGCAAAGCCGGTGGTGGAGATGGATGGTGATGAGATGACCCGCATCATCTGGCAGTTCATCAAGGAGAAGGTAGCGCCCCTCTCAGAAGTGGTGGCTGTTTAGGCTGCTGACAAGACAGATGTCCAGTCCCATAAGGTCCCTTGGCCTTGCCTGTCATCCTGGAAGACAGCATCAGTCTGTGCTCACCTTATTACCCATCTTCCTTTCACGGGCTGTGTATCTCATGCTGGTGCTCAGACTGCAGGATTTCAAACCTTTTATCTGGGAGACAAGAGTCTTACTGTGTTACCCAGGTTGGCTCTGGATTCTTGGAGTGAACTTATCCTCCTGCCTCAGCCTCCTGAGTAGCTAGCTTTATGAGAATGGGGACTTCTGCTGGGCCCCATCCACAACCTCCCTTTATCCTTGTCCTGATTGGTATCCTCTGCCTCAGACCCAGACATCTCAAGCCCTGGTGTCCCATCCGGGGCCATAGTTACCAGGACTGACATCTTTCCCCACTCCATCTGCAGCTCATCCTGCCCCATGTGGATGTCCAGCTCAAGTATTTTGACCTCGGGCTCCCACATCGAGACCAAACCAATGACCAGGTCACCATTGACTCTGCACTGGCTACGCAGAAGTACAGTGTGGCTGTCAAGTGTGCCACCATCACCCCCGATGAAGCCCGAGTGGAAGGTGCGAGGGTGGGGGAGGGGGGGGCTGGGGCAGGGGGAGGGGTTGGGGCAGGGGGAGGGGCAAGCCCCAGGCTCTGTGGGAGCTCCTGCTAAGCAGAGGGTCCCCAGGCGCCTGTGGGCCTGCCTGGGAGAGGCATGGTTAAGGGGTAGCCTTAGGCTCCATGGGGAGGTGTGGCAGACCTGGTCTTTCACTGAGGGTGGGTAGTGTACTGTGTGGACTCAACAGTGGCAGGATTGTTGGTCACAGGAGGAGGAAGAGGTGGTATAGAAGGCAGCCCTGAAGGGTTCCCTGTAATGGTGGCTTCTCCGGGCAGCCTCTCTGTCTGAACCTGGGAACGGAGTGGCTGTCAGAGGGCAGCTGTATGTGTGGAATCTCAGAGGCCTCCGGAGAGCATGACTAAGATTGTCTACCACAGTCCTGGGCTCACCAAGTGTTCCTGCTCTAGAGGTCATGGACAGAGTCCTCGGAGTGGCCCACACCAGACCTGGGTCACCTGTTGAACCTGGTTCTGGAGGCTGCTCTTGGGGGTTTTGTTAAATAGCACTAAGGTGGAGATAATTCAAAAGAGGAATGGGTTAGGGCTGGGTATTGTGGTGTGCAGTTATAATCCCAACTACTTAGTAGACTGAGGCAGGAGGATGACAAGTTTGAGGCCAGCCTGGACGCTGGCCTCAAAATTTAAAAAGGATTGGGGGAGGGTGCCTGGGAGATAGCTCAGTGACTTAAGTGCCTGCCTGGAAAATGCAAGGACCCAAGTTCCATCCCTGGTACTACATGCTGTGCCAGCCCCAGAACCAGGCGTTGTGGCACCTGCCTGTAATCACAGTACTGGGGAGGCTGAGGCAGGAGGATCATTACAAGTCTGAACTGTATAGTGAGACCATATATCAAATGATTTTTTTTTTTTTAAAGGGAAGGTTGGTGGGTAGAGCACTTGCCTAGCATCCACAAGATTGGGCTCAACCCCCCACACCACACACACACACACACACACACACACACACGGTGTTTAATGATGTTTTTTATTTTTTATTTTTTTTATTTATTTATTTTTTTTTTGTCTTTTTGAGACAGGGTCTCACTATGCAGTTCAGGCTGTCCTTAAGCTCACTTTGTAGCTCAGGCTGGTCTCGAACTCACAACAATCCTCCTGCCTCAGCCTCCCGAGTGCTGGGATTACAGGCGTGCGCCACCACGCCCGGCTAATGATGTTTTTTAATACTCTCCCTAATTCCTACAGCCTGGGGGAGCAGGCTGGAAGCATTTAGGAAATATCTGCAACCTCTTCCAGCCAATTCCTGTCCTCCCATAAACCTGGTCAGAGTACTGGTGTCAGTGTGCTGAGCTTTGTTTTCTCCCAAATCCTGAAATTTCTTTTGTTTGTTTGTTTGTTTGTTCTGGAGGCAGGTTCTCTCTATGTAGTCCAGGCTGGACTTAAACTTGCTATGTAGTTGAGGGTGATCTTGAACTTGTAGTTATCCTCCTGCTTCAGCTTCCTGAGTGTAGGGATTACAGGTGTGCAGCACAGTGGCCAGCCAAGTTCTATAGCCTTATTTTATGGACAAGGAAGTAGAGGGCCATAGCCTCAGTGGCTTGGACAGACCCTGTCGGCGTCACAGCTGGCTGCCTCCACACAGGCGGAGCAGGTGACATGTGCCAGGCACCAAGGGGCTCTTCACACACAGCAGCCCAGACCCAGGTGCCGCAGCGCTTTCACTGTAGAGTGTGGGTCCCACTACTTTTGGAACTAGCGGCCTCACACAGAGGTTCCTGACTTGTCACTGGTACCATCACCCCATCTGGCGTCCTGGGTGGAGGCTGGGGCTGCAAGGGCCACTTCATCTCTGTCCCTAGAGTTTAAGCTGAAGAAGATGTGGAAGAGTCCCAATGGGACCATCCGAAACATCCTTGGGGGGACAGTCTTCCGAGAGCCCATCATCTGCAAAAACATCCCTCGCCTGGTCCCCGGCTGGACCAAGCCTATCACCATCGGGAGGCACGCGCACGGTGACCAGGTGGGCAGCGGGGACACGGTGGGATTGGAGTGGCCAGGAGCCCCTGACCTGACCCAGCTGCCCCCCGCCTTTACAGTACAAGGCCACTGACTTTGTGGCGGACCGTGCTGGCACGTTCAAGATGGTCTTCACCCCGAAGGACGGCAGCGGCGCCAAGGAGTGGGAGGTGTACAACTTCCCCGCGGGCGGCGTCGGCATGGGCATGTACAACACCGACGAGGTAGGCCCAGCCTTCCCTCCTGCGCCCTCCCTGCCCCCTTTCCTCTAGGGTGGTCCTTGTCGCAGTTTTATCTATCCTCTTCTATCCTCTGCCTGCTTGGCTGTCTGTAGAAGAGTGAACCTGCCACACTGCCAGACCCTCCGGCACTCTGACAGACTAAGGCAGGAGGATTATAAATTCTGACACATCCCAAAGTAACCAAACTCTGTCACAAAACTAAAGCAATCCTCCCAAAAAACAAAACAAAACAACAACAAAAAAACTCAAACAGGCTTAGAATGTAGTTCACTGTGAAGGCTCTGGGTTCAACTCTCAGTTCTGCAAAACAAGGAGAAAAAAAAAAAAGGAGAGGAAAGGAAAAGAAAAGAATGTTTCCTTGTTGCTGTTAGTTCCACAGGAGGGCCAGGAGAAAGTCCGGTTATTTGGTCAGCATAGGACTTTCTCCACTCCACCCGCAACTAGCTAAACCAGGAGGAGAAGCTGATTGGATAAATCAGGAGAAAGGGTTCTGATTGGGTAAGACAGGAGGCGGGACTGTGAAACCCGGAAGAAGGGCTCTATTGGACAAACCAGGACACTGTAGTTTAGCAGTGGGCTCTTGAACTGGAGAGATTTTTCCCTACTCCAGCAACACAGACTGGGCTTTGAGGCTGAGAGGGAAGCTGTCTGAAGTAAAGGGGTGGGCCAGGGACATAACTCAGGACATAAGCGCCTGCCTGGCGAACACATTGTCCTGAATTTCGATCCGTAGTACCAAAAAAACAAAACAAAGTAAGTAAAAGGTGTGTGCTGCTTGCTCCTGGGAGCCGGAAATTCCGCGGCTGGGTGATGCACTGGCGGAAGCAACAGTTGCAGACTTGTAATGGCTGGGTCAAATGGTCTTGAGGTGGGGGTGCTGTTTTGGAGAGCTGGCAATCCTCGGGCTAGGGAACTGAGCCAGGCCCTCTCTCCCCCCACAGTCCATCTCAGGTTTTGCACACAGCTGCTTCCAGTATGCCATCCAGAAGAAGTGGCCGCTGTACATGAGCACCAAGAATACCATTCTGAAGGCCTACGATGGCCGCTTCAAGGACATCTTCCAGGAGATCTTTGACAAGTAACAGCCTCTACCTTTGTGGCTCCCTGAAGACCCTACACCTCCTGTCTCCCTGTGCTATGCCTGTCCTCCCTGGGGAGTAACTACCCAGTGTATTGGCCCAGCGCTAAGGCTTGGGAGGGTCCCCAACCTGCCGGGCTCATCTTCATACAGTAGGCCTCTTGCTCCCAGGCACTACAAGACAGACTTTGACAAGCATAAGATCTGGTACGAGCACCGGCTCATCGATGACATGGTGGCCCAGGTCCTCAAGTCCTCAGGCGGCTTTGTGTGGGCCTGTAAGAATTACGATGGAGACGTGCAGTCGGACATCCTGGCTCAGGGTACATGGGAGACCTGGTCCCCTGGGGGCTTCCTGTGGCTCTTCTCTGGCTGGGGGTTTTTAGAGATAGGGGCAGAAAACTGGAGGGTATGGCAAAACTCACCACAGGCCCACTGTGGCCAGCAGAGCCAGGGTCTCCTGGCATCTAAGTCTCAGACTCACAAAGGACGTATGTACTGGTGCATTGCTCAGGCTGTCCTCGTAGAAGAAAGGACACAGGAACGTGAGTCCCAAAGGGCCAGGTTGTCAGCCCAGAGGCTGCTCCTGCCTGGCACAGGCATCAAACTAGACTGGTACTTTGGATTCTTTTTGGTGTTAGCAGGTGTTGACCCCAGGGCCTTGACACTGAGCTATATCCATCTCCAGTTCACTTTTTTTTGTGTGTGTGTGGAACTGGAGATTGAACTCAGGCCCTCAAGCGCTTATTCTACTGAGCCATCTCCCTGGCCCCTCCAGCCTACTTTCAATTTCGTTATTTTGAGATTGAGTTTTGCTAAGTCACTAAGTTGCCTTGGCTGGGCTTGAGTTACAAGCGTGCACCACTTTTTTTTTTTTTGTCTTTTTGAGACAGGGTCTTACTATGCAGTTCAAGCTGGCCTTAAGCTCATTTTGTAGCTCAGGCTGGTCTCGAACTCACAACAATGCTCTTGCCTCAGCCTCTTGAGTGCTGGGATTATAGGCATGCGCCACCATGGCCAGCTTCCATTTACTTTTGTGGCTGCTTTTAAGCCACTTTCCAGTCCTGTGACTTATTTCCAAGTAAATGGAAGTGGATGGCGGCAGCTTTGTTTTTTCTGCTGGAGGCTGCAGGATTCTTTGGGATCTTGGGCCCTGGTTGCCATGAGCTCTGGGTATCTGGAGGTGACCACAGGGGGCACTGGTGGCTGATATTAGCCATCCTCAAGGGCCACATTGCCCTCTGATGGCCTGGAGACCCGGGATGATGGTGGGAAGCTCCAGGAAGTTCTTGTCCTCCCTGTTCCATTGGGGCAGCTGGGGATGTGAGCTGAGGCAGCTATAGCAGCAGGGAGTGGGGTGGCTGTAGGTGGCTGAGCCCGATGGCTCTTTGACAAACTGAAAGATGGGTCCCCACCCCACAGGGTTTGGATCCCTTGGCTTGATGACATCTGTGCTGGTCTGCCCAGATGGGAAGACCATAGAGGCAGAGGCTGCTCATGGGACTGTCACCCGCCACTATCGGGAGCACCAGAAGGTGTGTGTGGGGCATGTGGCCACACAGTGCCATCCACCCCGGGGGTCACGGCTGCTGGCCTTGGTTGCTGGGAGGACAGGCCTGACCACTAGCCTTGGGGTGGCCAACCACATCTGGGGGCTCTGCACTGATCCCTTACCTCCTGTCCTCAGGGTCGACCCACTAGCACCAACCCAATTGCCAGCATTTTTGCATGGACGCGTGGCCTGGAGCACCGTGGGAAGCTGGATGGGAACCAGGACCTCATCAGGTGAGCAAGGCTAGGCCGAGTAGCTCAGGGTCCAGTCTGCACAGCAGGGCTCACTCTGCTGTCCCCGCAGGTTTGCACAGACGCTGGAGAAGGTGTGCGTGGAGACTGTGGAGAGCGGGGCCATGACCAAGGACTTGGCAGGCTGCATCCATGGCCTGAGCAAGTACGTGGCCTAGGGACAGGCCAGGGTTGGCTTCCATTCACAGGAGTCAGGGCTGCCCCAAGTGCAGGACAGGAGAGTGGCTCTGCACAGCCTGGGCTGGGAGAGGTGGTTGGTCAGTGGCCCAGCTGCTCTTTGTCCCCTCCAGAGCCATCTCTGAGCTTCTCCCTGGAACTCCTGACCCCAGTTCATTGTCTCCTAGAAAAAACAGAAACAAAAACACACTCCAAAGAGTTCCTGCAGGATTCACCGTGGCCTCTTGGCAGTAAGTGCCAGGTGGCTTTGGCGGCCCGCAAAGGCCCTGATGCCAGTGGTGTGTCTCTTCCTCAGCGTGAAGCTCAACGAGCACTTCCTGAACACCACGGACTTCCTGGACACCATCAAGAGCAATCTGGACAGAGCCCTGGGCAAGCAGTAGGGAGGCACTGCCAGCCTTGTGTCCTGGCCAGAGCGCATGACGGTGCCTCCTCCCATGGCCATGCAGTGTAGGTAAGCCTCACAGACCTCTCTGGAGGCCTTTCCAGGGGACATTTTTTATACACGAGATGTTTTTAAGAGAATGTGTACCTTCCCCTCAATGGCGATGTAGGGCAGGCAGTGTGCTTTACCTCAGCAGCCAGCATGTCCTGCACACTGTAATTTATATCGCCCTTGGAACACATGGTGCCATATTTAGCTACTAAAACGCTCTTCACAAAACTGTCTGCTGTATTTGTTCCTGTGGGGAATGAGGTAGGTGGGGCCCGGTGGCAGCTGCAAGTATGTACCTCAGCCACAGCAAACTGGTCAGGGCCATCCCAGGGGGGGGACCAGTGCCAGGCACGTGTGGGCCTCCTTGCGTCTGGGACCCCGTGGACATAGGTCTGCAGGTGCCTGGTTTCCTAGAGTCATCTGTTCTACCTGGCTTTTTCAATTGAGGTTGTTAGCGGTTCCCAAATAATGGGTCTTCATGGGTTTCCTGCCTTGTTGATTTCTAATTTTCTGAATGTCTCCAGGCCTCTACCTGCTCTTTTCTCTGTAAGGAAACAGGCCCTCCTGGGGCTTATATGGGTACAGGAGCCTTCTCTTTCAGGCTTGTGTCCATTTTCACATTTTGGCAAAACTAGAGAGGTGATGAGAAGTTGTCCCTCACTCCGAGGCTGCAGCAGGATGATCACAAATTTGAGGCCATCCTGGGCTACACAGTGAATTGAAGGACAGCCAGAACTACATAGAGACATCCTCTCTTATGTGACCACTTTTTTTTTTTTTTTTTTGTGGAGCCAGGGATTGAATTCAGGCTCTTGCACCTGCCAGGGAAGCCATCTCCCTGGTCCTGAGAAATTCTGTCTTTAAAAAAAGAAAGAAAAAAAGTTGCCCCAGAGCTACATTTTTTTTCTTTTTCTATGTAGAGATTATATTTCTACTGAGTCTCTGGAAAAGTTCCAGAGAAATGTCTCTGGAAGGGTTCAAGTCTGTACATGAACAGATAGGTAGTCAGCCTCTGTATCTGATATGCAACCAACCTCAGACTGAGAAGAGAAACTGCAGCTGCGCTCAACATGTATAGACTCTTCCCTGCCTTGTCATTACTCCTTGGGTGCTGGTGGCATTTACACTGCCGCAGGTATTACAAGTCAGTTAGAAACACTGCATAGAGGAAGATGCTCCACAGCATACAGGACCATTGAAAGGACACCCGGGATTTGGAGTCAGATTTAACGTCCCACTTAGGAATCAGTTCTTCCTCAAAGTATCAGGCAGGCCCAGGGAAGTCTTCATAGGGTGGCCAGGGGGTGGGTTAGAGACGCAGAGCATTTGGCTGTCTCTGGTTGGTTCTTACACCATGCCTCCTAGGGCCCAGCCGTGCATCCGTGACCAGCCATTTCTATGAGACAGAAGCAGCTGAAACTGCAACAGAACTATCAGCTGAGCAACTGAAGTACCTAGTGGGGGATTTAGGCTACAATGTGAATATTATGAGGAGGAACTTCAGCACCTTTGGATTTTAATGTCCATGGGTTGAGGTTCCTGGAGCTGACTGTCCTTGGGAACTTGAACCTTGCGGAATTCTCATGGATCCCAAAACCCTGTGGTTGGCAATCTTTTTTTTTTTTTTTTTTTCTTTTGGTATTCTGGGGATTGAACCCATGGCCTTGGCTCTGAGTCATATGCCTCTATTTTATTTTAGTTTTTTGCAGAACCAGGGATTGAACTCAGGCCCTTACACTTGCCAGGGAAGTGCTTATTCTACTGAGCCATCTCCCCGGCCCTCTATTTTATTTTTTAGAGGATATCCTATGCAGACCAGGCTAGCCTTGAGCTCACTTTGTAGCCTTAAATCTTTAAGGATCCTCCTGTCTCAGCCTCCTCAGTGCTGGGATTATAGGTGTGCACCACAGCCCAGTTGGGATTACAGATGTGCACTTCTATGCTCAACTTTGTTCCTTGAGATAGCATCTTGGTAAATTGTTGTAATCCAAGCTACACTCAGCCTCCAGAAGCGTTGGGATCACAGGTGCATACTAGTTTGCCTGGCTGGGAAAAATCATTGTTTCCAATGGCCTGTTGCTTTGGGATAGGCTCCAGCCAGCCCCATAATCCACCCACAGGCAGCCCCCTTCTTCCTGAGCAGTCCCCTCCAATTCCCAGCCTCGGGAAGAAAAGCTAGAGCCTCCTGGAGGAGGCTGAGGACATCCCACCTCTGTTTCACTGTCATTAGGTGTCAGCCTCTGAAGCTCGGCCTGTTTCAATGACAGTGAAACAGAGGTGGCCTGGTACTGCCTGCTGGCTTCAGAAGTCCGGAGCTTAGGGGCTGGGGAGGAAACACTTACCTGTGAGCGGTGGGGACTCTGCAGCCTGGCCTGTACTTGGCTGGGGCTCGCCCCTGGCCCTGGGAGCGAGGGGGCTTTACTGTATGTGGGAACAGAAGCCTCACTGGGACTTCCTCCCAGTGCAGGTCCCTGAGAGATGCGGAAAGAAGCACTTGCAGTCACCTCACTAAAGAATATTCATTTATTTATAATTATTGCTAAGTAAACTTCTCTCTTAAACAGGAACATAAAAACACAGTAGGGCTTTGCACAAGTGGGGTCTCTAAATGGTCGGTTCGTATATGCATGAAAATAAGTTAGAATGGAATCTGTCCAGGAGTCTGCAGGCCACCCAAGAGGCCGGGAGGGTGAGAGGGCTGGAGCCTGGCTGAGGCTGACCCGCTAGACTGGAGTGTGCTCTCTGCTCCCTTCGCAGTGCCCGGGTACAAGGCACAGGGCAGGGGCGTTCAAGTAGGAGCCTTGCGGGGGCAGTGCCAGGGCACAGGGGGAGGGGAGGAGGCCCGGCTTCCAGGATATACCCAGGCGCTGGCAGGGAAAGGAGGAACAGGGTTCTTTTTGGTACCAGGGGAGAAAGACATTGTGGGAAGAGGTAGTTTGCAGGGGTGATGCTTTCTGCTCAGCAGGAGAAAATGTCTTGTACAGTGACACCAGTCACTGCCACCTGAGGGTCATCATGGCGGGCACCTGGGAGGCTGGAGGGGGTGGGATTTGGGGTCTGGGGAGCCACACTTGGGGGACAGTGTCTACCCCAGCCCTGTCCATCTACCTACCGAGGCCTGGCTTGGTCCCTCACTGAGGGATACAGCCCCAGGGAGAGCCCAGCTGTGTTCTTCCAGGTGTCACCTCTGCCTGTGGGCACAGCCTGCTACCCTTCCCCAGCAGCCTGGGGGGCTAGTGGCAGAGCTGGGACCCTGCAGTTCCTGAATGCGCTGCTCCACTGCACCAGGGGGGGACAGCAGTGGGCGGGCGGGCGGGGGAGGGCGAGTGCCTGGGCTGCCAGGCACAGACGGCTCACAGCAGAGGCCCCAGCTGTCCCTGCCCCTGCCCCATCCCAGCCTCTGCTCCCAGCCACACCTCCAGGCCAGAGAACCTGGATCCCCAGAGCCAGCCAGACTGCCCTGGGCTGAGGAGGCACAAAGCACGCACAGCACACAAGAAAGCTTACGTGTGGAAAAAGAAATGCATCTCTATCCAGAAGGATAACAGGCGACACAGAGTTGCAAAGAAAAGAAAAAAAATAATAAATTACCTTCATAATACCCCCATTTGTTCAAAAATCTTTTCCTCTATGGTCTTCATTTTCCTTTTTAAATATGCTGCTCTTTCCCAGGAGCCTACTAACTTGTGGCTAACCCATTTCAACGACTAAGGTCCCCTCTTCCCCACAGGCGGGCCTTGGCCTTCCCTGAGCACAGCCCCTCGTCCCCAGGGATACTGCACCCTGTCCTGCTCCACTTGTCTCAGTTTGGGTGTACCTGACCGAAGGGCCTCCTGGTATCGTTCAGTGGGGACCCTTATGTGGTACCCCGGCCCAGGACAGAAATGGATGACATTTATCAAAATCTACTTTAGGGATGCTCATTCCGAACGGCTGTAGCACGGGCCCTGAGGGCCATGGGAGGTGCGGTGTCCGGCTTTCCTGTGAGTCAGCAGGGCTTGGCGCTTGAGGCCCCGAGGTAGAAGGCAGAGGGCCCTGGCGGGCTGTCTGGTGACTGGGTAGGGTGGCTGGGTAGGCAAAGAGGCTTGGCCTAGGCAGGGTGGGGTGGGCAGTGCCGGCCAGCAGGCAGCTCAGACATCCCTGGATTGGTCCAGAAGAGAAACAGGCCTGGCTCGGGGACCTCTCCCTGCAGTGTCAGGACCTGAGATGGCCCTGTGCCCTGTCTGCCAGTATTCCCCCTATTCTCTCCCCCAGCAGCAGGTCAAGGAGACCCGGCCTGGGCCTCTTAGTGACACTCCCCTTGCCAGCATGCCCGGCTTCGGCAAGGCCAGTAGTACAGTCTCCTTTTGGTCTGAAGTCCCTAGCGGCGCAGGCCAGCAGCTCGGTTGGGGCTGCAGACGTGCAGCCCAAAGCTCAGGTCTCAGCCCGCACCAGCACCTGACCCTCACTGCCCACTGCACTACAGCACATTGTAGTAGGCCATCTCCTTCATGGCCTGCCCGGCCAACGCGCCTGCCTCTGTGCTGCCGTCCACACCACCATAGGAGTAGGCATTGTCCTCGAAGTCCTCCAGCTCCTGCTGGCCATCAAGCTCAGAGGGATCAGGGCCTGCCAGCTCCATCATGGGGTCTGCAAGAGAAGGGCGAGGTGAGGCCTGGACACTGCCCCAAAGGGGTCCTCCACCCCCTCAGGTTCCCTAGGGAGACCTGTTCCATGACCATCCTGCAATGGGGTAACAGGGTTCTGGGGGCCCTAAGCTGTGTGTGCAGGGGCTGTGTTGATGGTGAGGACCTCTGAAAGACTGTGGCCCTGGCCTTAAAAGCTTTGGGTGTCACTGCGTTGTGCCAGTCCTTTCCCTCCTCAGTCCTACCCAGCTCTCCTTGCTCTCCTCCTGTGTGAAAAGCCTGCTGCTCACCTAGCCCCGCACCACTCTGAACACAGTCCCAGGCCTTTCCCAGCACCCAGCGCCCTCAGGAGATCAAAGGCTGAAGTTAGAGGTCACAGGCTCGTCAGCTGGCAGAGGGTTTAAACCTCAAGCGGCTATAGGAGCAGTTTCTCCTGACCTGTAGGTATGTGAGACCCACCCCTTCTGTGGTGTCCTGGAACCTGGTCCTCAAGAGATGGACACACATGTCCCCCAAGGTGAACTAACACAAGGCAGGGGCTCCAGGGAGCCTCTTGTCATGCTGTCATGTTGAAATCTGACTATTCACAGTGGGAACAAACCCATGTAGAACCACTCTAAGACTGGTCAGGGTAGGACCTGGCGGTCCTGTGACGCACTCCTGTCTTCTGCTCTGTCTGCTATTTTGGGGCAGCAAACACCAGCCCGTGGCATGGTTTATAACTTTGACACTCAGTATCTTAGGCCAGAACTCTGTTGGGTTTTCCTGTGACTGGAGGATGTTTAGCAGCAACCCAGTCCCCATTCATGAAGTGGCAGGCGTCACCCAACTTGTGACAACCAAATGTCACCTATGGGCACACCAGCCCTAGCTAGAAGCCAGAGTCTAAGGGTTATCCCACACTCAAATAATGAGCAATTGGTATGTGCCCTGATTCTGGCCAGTGGGTCAGCAGGAAATGCCTGCTGGGAGCTCTCCGATAGTTCCATCAGAGCAGTCCTCCAGGGTGTGACCCAGGAAGCCCAGGACCCAGATGGCAGACACAGAACCTAGAAGGTAGGCAGCCGTGACTTTATTTTTTTTTTGGTACTGGGGATTGAACTCAGGACTTTGTGCTTGCCAGGCAGGTATGTATGCAACTGAGTTATCTCCCCAGCCTCCAGCTGTGACTTTAAAACCAGCTAAAGCAGGTACTGTGGGAAAACTGCCACCTTGGTATTCCTGTGCCCACTATTTGGTCCTGTCCAGCTGGCTCCAGAGAACACCACTGGCCCACAGCTCCCGAAGACAGACAGACCTCAGAGGGTGTGTGTGGCCTTCTAGCCCTGCCAGCCCAGGCTCTGCTCCACCCCATCCCGGTCTAGCGGTGACAGGAAGGCTGCAGTCCCCTATGTCCCCAGTTACTGGCTCCTGGGGAGATCTGTTCCATGACCATCCTGCAGTGGGGAAACAGGCATAGTGTTTGGGCGGCTTGTTATTCCTGAAAAGGCCTGGTCTGCTCTGTCCCTCTGGGGGTTTATGATTCAGGGGGTCCACTGGAGCAGCAGCCCTTAAACAGAACCCCAGGTGCTGATCCCTGACTGCCATATTCCCAAACCTTTGGGAAGGGGGCCCAGGTATCCACATTTCAAAATTCCTCAGGTGAATCACAATTGGCAGTGTAGGGTCCAGGTCCAGTCAGAAGGATAACAGCCCCCTCACAGCAGCGTGGGTGAGACCTGAGAATTGTGGGAATTGCAGACCGCTTCAATCTGAAACTCCCGGGCTGGCCCAAGCAATCTGTTGCCACAAGTCCTCCAACCACTCTGAGTTTACTGTGTGGAAGGTGGAGGCAGGAGGATCACAGGTACAAGACTAGCATGGGCCACGTGGTGATCTGATGAGACACTATGATTGTTTTTTGAGATCAGATCTCACGTAGCTCAGGCTGGCCTTTTGCTCACTATGTAGCCCAGACTGGCCTAGAACTCCTCCTGCCTCAGCCCCATAAATGCTTACATTAGACATGTGAAACCACATGTTAAATTAAAAAAAAAAAAAAAAAAAGTCTGGGCAAAGCCCTGGGTTAAATCCTCTGCCCAAACTAAACAAAAATACCCAAAACAAAAACATCTCTGTGCATCAAATCATCCAGGGATCTTTTTTTGACTAGTAGCTCTGGGCAGGCCTCAGTCCTCATTTCTAGCAGGGGCACAGTGCACGCTCTTTGTGAGTGAAGGGCTGCCCACAGCGATCCTCCGTGCCTGTGGAAGTCTTCTAAGTATTATTATGTTTGGGTTTGTTTTGCTGAAACTGGGTCTTGGGGGGTCTCGCTGTGAAGTTCAGGGTGGCTTTGAACTTAGGTCTCCTGCCTCAGCCTCTAGAGCATTAGAATTACAGGTGTGCGTCACCACATCAGATAGAAACCTTCCGAGTAACTACTGAAAAACAAAACAAACCCAAACCAACAAATCACCTGCTCCTGCCAGGAGCCCCAGGCCATTCCCGGACGACCACCCACCCACTCCCAGGCTGGGATCTGGCCCTGAACTGCTGCTGCTGCTGAACCAGGGCCAAGCACCCTCAGCTCCCTCCTTCCTGTGCACCTGAGGTGGCCTTGCCCATGGGGAGGCCTGAGACTGAGACCCAGCCTCACAGCGGGATCACCTGAGTTACACAGCACTCAACAGATGAAGTTACTGTTTTTATTCTTAGTGTTTCTGTGAGCCCAGGGGAACCGTTGGTGGAAGACACAGATACCCACCATCATGGCTAGGCCAGTGCTCTGTGTTCGGCCCATTCCGTCACTGAGCCTGCTCCAGGGAGCTCTTGGCCTCAGTCACCCTCCCCATAGCCCTCCCCAGAAGAGGGGCTCCTGAGGGTGTGGCGCTCAGGTCACCCCTGCTCGGTCCCCAGTGCTCAGCCCACCCACCTTGGCTGTCCAGACCGATGTCCATGACGCCGTGCTTGACCTTCATGTGCCGGCTCAGGTTGCCCTTGAGGTTGAACTTGCTGGAGCAGTACGGGCACTTGAAGGGCTTGCTGCCCGCGTGCAGGTGCATGTGGCCCAACAGGTTGTACATGCGGTTGAAGGACTTGCCGCACACCTGCAACACCCAGGTGTATCAACCTGTGACCCCAGCTGGCACCCGCCCACTGAGATAGCCGTGCCTCAGCTGTCCTTTCCTGTACCCGACAGGCAAGAAACAGGCTGTATTTTCTGCACTGCAGTCACCAGAAACACCATAGACCTCTGCCACCTGGAGTCCTGCACCTGGCCCCTCTCTGTGCTGCATTCCAGAAGCAACTTGGTGGCAGCATCTGGCTAGGACTCCAGCTACCTCTGGCTTCCCTATTGGCATATCCTACCTTGCACTTGAATGGCTTCACGGGCGAGTGTACAATCATGTGGGTCTTGAGGGTCTGCTTCTGCACAAAGGTCTTGAAGCAGATGTGGCACTGGTAGGGCCGGACGCTGGTATGGATCAGCATGTGCCGCTTCATGTTGGCCTGCAGGGTGAACTCCCGACCACATACCTCACACTTGAACTCCTTCACGCCCTGGAGGGAAGGGTGAGGTCAGGGCCATACCTGGGCCACAGGGGTGGCAGGGCTCTAGCTGGGGAAAGGCTTTAGGGTTGTGGGGTCCTCCACCAACACAGCGGGAACAGCCTCCCCTGGGCATATTCCCTATGGGGGTCACCTGCTGGAGACCACCAGGAGGACACAGGCAGGCTGCTCACTCCAGGAAGCCTTGTGGGAAAGGTGCAGAGGGCATGCCATCCTGGTGGCACCTGCCCACCCTGATGGAGGTGCACGCAGGTCTGCACCTGCTGCAAGCCAGCTCCAGAGGTCTGCTGTCTTGGGGACACAGCCTTCACCTGATGGCCTGGCCTACTCCATTCATGGACATGCAAGGGTGTTTTTTTTTTTGTTCCTCCTCAATGCTACCTCCTAGTGGTCTTTTTGGTCCACAGGCCCGAGACTAAAGCTATGACTCTCACCCTGGAAAAATGACAAATACCCAGCTCTGTATGGATTTGAGTTCTCAACACCTAAGAGCCCATCTAGACTATGCTAAAGGAATCTTCTAACCTTCCCTGGTGACAAAAGCCACCTGCAGTACTTGTCCTCATGCAGCTTAAGCGTCTAATGCTGTGTGGCCTGTGGTGGTCTGGGAACAAGTGATTCTTCCCCAACATGATTCTTACCACCAGCAGCTCTGGGAGACCCGCCGAGTGTGGGGTCTACAGGCTTTCCATGGTGGTGTACACTGTGTGCACCTGCAGTCTGTGGAAGAGTTGGGATCAAGCTGGGAGCTGTCCTCTCTGATGAGCAGGTAATGTAAGAGGAACCCAATGGGACAGATGTGTGTCCCCTGGCACAGGTGCTACCCAAATGCTTGTCCTGCACATTTTTCATCACATATCTGGTGCTGGGGATTGAGCCCTAGGTCAGTACTCTACATTTTCCTTTCTCTTAGCAAGCTTGAGAGATGGCGTATGTGAGCTTGGCCACCAGGGGGCCCTGCCACCCAGGAGTGTGGGCACACGATGTGTCAGTGTAGATCTCTCCTGATGCTAGGGATGTTTTCCTTCAATTAGCTTTTGAGTTTTGCTTTTATTTGTCCTCAGTGACAACTTGAAGAGTGCCCCTTTCCCAGCAGAGGAAGCCCCCTGGGCTGGCAGGCTGCTGCTTCCCTCCTTCCTGTCATGTTTGCAATGACAGTCAAGTCCCAGGTCCAACCTGGAACAACACCACAGCTGCAACACAGGGAGGAAGTACCCCAGACACTGGGCCCTGAGAGGTCAGCCACCTGCCAGAGCCCCTAGACCCTGAGAGGCCCTGTTCTACCCCCTGGATGTGAGGTAAGGTGGGTCAGGGGGCAGGTAGCCAGAAGGGAGCAGGAGGGAACAGAGCAAGGGGAAGGTGCAGGAGGTGATGGGCCCAACACGGGTCTGGGGCGTGAAAGAAGTGGGTCACTCAGTCTTCTGCCTATACGAACCCCACTGCCTCACTAAGCCACTCTACAGAGATGCCTTGCTTAGCATGAAGCCCAAGTCTGATCCCAGGCACCCCAAGAAAGAAAATTTGGGCTGGGGAGATAGTTCAGTAGCGTAAGCGCCTGCCTGGCAAGCTCAAGGTCCCCAGTTAGATCCCCAATACCACATGCTGTGCCTGCCACAGAACTGGGTGTGGTGGCATAGGCCTGTAATTCCAGCAGTAGGGGAGGTTGAGCAGGAGGATCACTATGAGTTTGAACTGCATAGTGAGATCCTGTGTCAAAAGAATAAAAATACAAAAAAAAAAAAAAAAAAAAAAAAAGAAAATCTAATTCTCGTTATATTTCTAATATTCATTCAGATAAATTTGTATAAGGAGATCTTCTTTCCTCTTTCTTGTAGTAGTGGGGATCCAACCCAGGATCTTAACACTAAGCTCCCAGCCTTTTTTTATTTTTGAGACAGGGTCTTGCTACATCACTAAGTTGCCAAGGGTGGGCTTGAACTTGTGATCTGCCTGCCTCAGCCTCCACAGTGCTTGAATTGCAGGCCTGCACTGCCACACACAGATACTTGACCAATAACACCTGCTAGCGTGTGTGCCAGCTCAACTCCCATGGGGGCTCTGAAGGTCCCAGATGAAGGTGGGCAGGTGGGTGGCACCTCGGCCCCTACCTTGTGGGTGAGCGAGTGCTGTTTGAGGTGGTGGATCTGGCTGAACTCCATGCCGCACTCGGTGCACACAAAGGGCCGCACGTTCTGGTGCTTGAGCATGTGGTTCTGCAGCTGGCTGCGGTAGTGGAAGGACTTGTCACACTCGAGGCACTGGTAGAGGGTGGGGCCCTGGTGGGAGGCCAGGTGGCGCTTGAGCTGAGTCAGAGTGGAGAAGTCCAGGCCGCACTCAACGCAGACGTGGCAGCGGCCGCTCTCATGCTTCACCTCATGGGCCTTGAGCTCGCTGGGGTAGGCGAAGCCGCGGCCACAGAAGTGGCAGCTGTAGGGCTTGACCTCGGAGTGCAGCAGCATGTGGCGCTTGAGGTGGCTGGTCTGCGTGAAGGCCTTGTGGCACACCTGGCACTTGTGGGGCCGTGTGCCCTGGTGCGTGAGCAGGTGCGTCTGCAGGTGGCTGGGCTGCTTGAAGAGCTTGCTGCAGTGCGGGCACGAGTGAGGCTTGATGCCATTGTGGCCCAGGATGTGCGTCACCAGGTTGTACTTGGACGTGTACGACTTCTCGCACATGCGGCACTGCCAGCGCTTCTGTCGGTCACCCGCCTCCACCAGGTAGGAGTCATCAATCTGCACGTTGATGTCTAGCCGGTCCAGCTGGGCCTTCTTGTGGCGCTCCACGGTAGAGCCTGTGGCATCTACCTCAAACTCACCTGCCTCTTGCCACACAAAGCCCTGTTCTGGCTTCACAGGCTCTGGCGAGGTCATGGTGGGAACCTTGGGGTCACTCAGGGGGGCCAGGTGGGGCTCAAAACCGCACTCTGCAGGCAAGGCCTCTGGCCCGGGCAGTGCCACACTGGGCTCGGGGAAGCCATCCCGGGCAGGGTCGGGGAAGTGAGGGTCGTAGGGGGCCACATCCAGCTCTGGCCTTGGAGCTCGAGGCAAGTGCCGGAGCGTCCGGGGCTTGCGGCTAAAGGTGCTGAGGTCGATCATTTTGACAGCGCTGCTCTGCACCAGGGCCTCGCAGCCCCCTGTAGTTACCTCAGCAGGGGCCTCAGGTGGCCCCGTACCCTTGGCATCGCCAGTCACGGAGACCTCGTAGACCTCCTGCTCTTCACCCTCCTCTGCCTTCTCAAACTTGACCTTGGGCACCAACCGCACGGGTGGCCGCGTCTTTCGCCGGGTATGCTTCTCGAAGGCCGCCTCTACCTCTAGCACCTCCTCCTCCACCGGCTCCTCCAGGGCCTGCCCATTGCAGGCCAGCTGGTAGACACTGGGGCCGGGCGGCCGCGACTCCCCAGTGGCTGCCCCAGACAGCTCCGGTCCTAGGTCCGGGTAGAAGGCTTCAGCGCTTATGGTGGCTCCAAAGAGCTCATTTTCTGAGACCAGGCCCAACACCGCGGCCTGGGCCAAGGACAGCACCACCACGGCGTCCGTCTGTGTCCCTGAGTCCATGAAGCCCTCCATCCCGCAGCGGCTGGCTAGGAGGGCATCGCTGTGGAGGAGGAGGAGTGTTAGTGCTGTGGGCTGCACACCAGGGAGAACAAGGGCTGGGCTAGCAGATGCTGTGTCTGCCCGGCCTTCCTACTGTGCTCTTGGAAACGGAACACACTTGTAATTGCAGGGAGCAATGGCACATCTGCGCATCTGTGTGTCTGTCTCCTCCATCACCCCATGGGCACCCGGGTGACCCCTGCCCTGCCATCTCAGTCTTCCCAACTGTACAACAGGGAGGGTGGGCTCCTTCGGTGGCTCTTGAATAGCCTGGAGTTCTGAGAAATCGGATTGAAAATGCAAAAACTAAGCATTCTATTATTATAAAAACTGGTTTTAAAACCCACTTACTCAGATGCACTATGCACCACATTCATTCTGGCACGCGGGAGTCCCCCTGGCCACTGTCAAGGCCATCAACTTTATAAACCAGGGGTCTGTACTGAGAGGGAGGTGTTAAATAAGTGAACTGTCACTGTGTGCGACACCTGGGTTGGGGAATGGGGGGACAGACCCGTCTGTCTCACACATAGGTGATTTTTCTTTTTTGTCTTTTTGAGACAGGGTCTCACTATGCAGTTCAGGCTGGCCTTAAGCTCATTTTGTAGCTCAGGCTGGTCTTGAACTCTCAAAGATCCTTCTGCCTCTGCCAGCACTGGGATTGTAGGTTTGCGTCACCGCACCTGGCAATAAGTGTTTTGGACTAGCTCAGTGTCACGCAATATCTAAATCTACACTGATGAAAATATAGCTTCTATCTGACTTACGAATCTGGTTCCCTGGCAGCCACCGTGTTTGGGACACTGATCTCACAGGTACCAAGAAGCTGTGCCAACCTGCTCAGGTGCCAACCTCAGCAGTAGGATTCCAAGTTTGAGCCCAGTTAAGACTTTGTCACAGTAAAAATAAAAGGGCTGAGGGTGTCCTCAGTGTGAAGGCCCTGAATTCCACTGGTCCCCTGCCTCCTGGCCCTCCCAGAGGGCTCTGCCTGCCTCCATCCATCTTGGATTCTCCAGGACCGGGATGTTCCCCCAGCCATGTGTCTGTAGACACGTGGAGCCCTCCTCTGGGCCCCAGGTCCCCAGGCCTGCCTGGTTCAGTGCCTGGCTCATATGGAGGAAGGTGTGGGGCTGCGTGAGCTGCCGGCAGCCCTTCCTGAGGAAACCAGCCCAGGCCAGGGGCACCCCCACCAGCTTCCCCTTCCTGCGGCCACCTAAAAATATCCAAGACAGGAATTTGGCCTCCTTGGAACAGACCCTGATGATTACACCACCAAGCTTCCAGTGGAGCTCTTGGGTAGCAAAAAGGACTTCTGAGCTCAGGGGCCACAGCTATGAGAAAGGGCATGAGATGGGGAACCTACAGTCAGCCTGGCTTTATGTCCCAGCTTGCTCACTCACAAGGGACTCAGCAGAGTCACCTCAACATTTCTGTACCTCAGTTTCCCCATCTAAAGAATGGGGATGAGACACTGATCCATGCAAAGCTGGGCAGGCCCCAGAGGTCTCATGGGAGCTGGAAGGACTTAGTGCATCAGACTCCTGACTGACGTGAAGAGCTCCCGAGACAGCCACTGAGCAAAGCTTCGGCCACACCAGGGACGATCGTGGCACAAGAGCTCTGCTCAGCGCTGGGCCCTAACGAAGGGCTGGACCCCGGTTGGGGAGCAGGCCCTGTGCGTGGAGAGGACCAGCCCAGCAAGGAGGGTCCTGCCCGCCAGCCCCAGAGGGGACCTGCTGTGCCCCCAACTCCCCTCCTGTCACCACAGCAACCTCTGACACAGTGGCCCACAGGAGCCTCCTATGTCTGCTGTGGCTTTGAGCAAACAATGTGCTCAGCACTTTTTTCTAGACTTCCTCAAAGGCAGGACCCAAAAAGAAGAGGAACTGAGCCCTGCAGCCAGGTGACCCCTGGCAAGGCTGGCCTGCTCCAAGCCTCTACTCATCCTGGGAGGGCAGAGGGCTGTTGGCTAGGGGAGTGAGGAGAGATCAAGTGGGATGTTGGTATAGACTTTAGCTCCTTCTCTAAAGGCTAATAGCAACCCCCACGTGACCTCACGTGGGCGCCAGGAAACATTACCCTAGAGGACAGGAGGCCAGGCCACGTGGGAGCGAGCTCAGGTCGGGTGCAGCTCACGTCTGGTGCGATGCCTGCCCTGCCGGGAGGGCCCATGCCTCAGCCTCAAAGTCCGTGCTGTTACACCAGGAAACCAAATGCATACGAGCCTGTCTTGGACAGCCAGGTTTGCCTTCCCCAAGGGAACTGGAGACCTGACCTTCGAGGGCTCTATATGAAGGGGCAGGCATGGAGCAGGGACAACAGCGAACCACAAACGCAGGCGAGAGGGCTCCAGCTCATCACTGCCGCCAGGTCCCAGGGAGCCAATTAAGCCTGAAGGAATTCCACAGGGTGCCCAAGAACACCCTGTCCATGGGGTTTAGTGGGGTTCACAGGCCGGCCTCCCTGTGCAGGTGGACTGGCTAGTGGCTAGGGCCCAGCAGCAGCACCCACGCCTGACCTGGGCCACAGCACCATCACCCACTATCTGGACTGGCCTGGGAAGCCAGGTGGAGGGGACTGGGACCCCCAAAGTTCTCTGGGTCCACCTGGCAGCAGGTGCTGCTTCCTTTCAAGGGAACAGACACCCATGCTATCTTGTCTCAGGCAGGTGCAGGTTATGTGTGCATACGCATGTATATATGTGTGCATGTGCCCACCAAATCAGGAGAACAGGGCAGGGACTCTGATCTGCACCTGTCACCGTCCATGGGCACTACATGGCAGCAGTGCTAGAAACCATCCTCACCCCCTTGGGCCAGGGCCTGGGTCCCCTGCCTACATCATGGCTCCTTTTCACAGCTGTGGCCCTTCTGCTTCTGCTTCATGCCCAGTGGGCTGATTCTGAAAGAACCCTGGGCCCTCCAAGGCTGGTGACACCAGG
>PVKA01027094.1:0-30922 GCA_004027165.1 Ctenomys sociabilis
CATTCAAGCCAGCTATCCCCCTACTGGGAATTTTCCCAAAGGATTTGGATACACTGTATCATAGAGATATATGTATACCTATGTTTATAGCAGCACAATGTGTGATAGCAAAATCTTGGAAACAACCAAGATGTCCATCACATGAAGAATGGTTGAAAAAGATGTGGTATTTCTATATAATGGAGTATTACTCAGCTATCAAGAATGATTTTTTTTTTCTTTTGAGACAAGGTCTTGCTAAGCAGTTGGTGCTGGCCTTGTGCACACTTTTGTATCCCCCAGGCTGTTCTCAAACTCGTAGGGATCTCCCTGTCCCAGCCTCCTGAGTGCTGGGATTACAGGTGTGCACCAACACACCCAGTTCCAGGGCCGCGGGGATCCGGGGCTGAGACTGCATAGCATGTGGGGCCAGGGACCGAACTCAGGTCCTTGTGCTTACCTGGTAGGTGCTTATGCCTCTGAGCTATCTCCCCAGCCCCAAGTGCCAAGGGTTTAACTCAGCATTCTCTAAATTCAATCCCTAGCACCACAAAGAAACTAATTAAAAAATAAAAGTGCTACAGAATCAAAAGGTGGCAAAATGTAAGGCCGTATGTTTTTAAAGAATAACATGTGTTCACACATAATATAAGATGATAGCAAGTACGGATGTAGGCTTCCTGGAGATGGAAAGGATTTCAGATGAGGGAAGAGGAAGGAAAACAAAATAAATAAATTTTATATCTGACTGTAAATATTACATATAACAAATACATACAGATGTCCTTATGATCACCACGCTAGTTGTTAGGGATACAGGCACTTCCAAAACAAAAGTTTACTTTTTCAAATTATAAAAGCAATACACGGTTACTGCAGAATATCACCAAACACAAAAAAGTACTGAGAGAAAATTTTATAAAAATCACACATAATCCCATCATCCCACTCTTCTCCAATTTAATATCTGGAGTATTTTCTTCCTATATATTTTTACATTGTTGAGGTCTTACCATATATATAAGATCTTATATTCTACTTTTTCTTTCTTTTTTATTTTTTATTTTTTTGTCTTTTTGAGACAGGGTCTCACTATGCAGCTCAGGCTGGCCTTAAACTCACTTTGTAGCTCAGGCTGGTCTCGAACTCACAACAATCCTACCTCAGCCTCCCGAGTGCGGGGATTACAGGCATGCACCACCACGCCCAGCTTCTACTTTTTCCCTATGTTTAAAAACCTGCCAAGTTAGTGAAAGGTCTTTCATAATACTAATAATGTTTTCATTATTATAGTAATAAGTAACATTTATGTATTTTTCCAGTACTGTATGTCTAACCACTTCACATTAACTTACTTAATCCTCATTGTCTATACTACGATTATCTGTCTTTGTTCCCAACTGAGACAGCAGGGTTACTGATTTACCCAAAAAGTAAAAAAGTGAGTCTATGTTGGAGTCCAGGTTCAGACCTAGCCAGCATGGGTGTGAACTTGTACTTGTAACCCTATGCCACTTCCACTGTATTCCATTTGCTACCCTACCACTGTAGATACTTAGGTGATTACCAACATATTTTATTGTAATGTTATAATGGATGTTTTTATACTCTTCTAAAGCACTACTCTATCTAAACCTATTCAGACAAGCAAAACTCTTATTCTGACAAGTTCCATTTGTTTTCTGCTAGCAGACAACAGCTGTAGAAACATCTAAAACAGCTAGTATTTCATAAACCAACTCATTATTTCACTTACCAATGGTGTCACTTCTATGTGGTCCTCACCTGTCCACTCCACTGCCATCTGCATCAGATTCTGATAGCAATTCCATCTGCCTTCACACTTTAGGGCTACCTAAAACCCTGGGTCCATTTGTACAATCCCCAACATATGTGACCAAATTTCATAAATGTTTGTGCCTGGAATATGTTAAATCCTAAATTTATTTGTTCCCAGTCTTATAAGCTTGTGCCAATATAGAATATACAGACACTTAACAGAGAGAAAATATCCGATATACATGTATAAAGTTAAAAATGAACTTTTTCTAATTCAGACTATAAATCAGAAAAAGATATTTAGATATTTAACTCTTTGGCTTCTCATCCAGGCTCAAACTCTCTCATAAGGTGATCAATGGATGGTTTGAACTGAAATATATTCTAAATATAGTTTCACATATCCTGATCAGATAATGGAATATTTAAGTACAAAGGAAATTGTAGCTTACAGCTTATATCACCTGAATGCCAATTGCCAAATACAACATCCAAGGATACACTTAAGGGGATGGGGAGATATGTAAAAGGAAATGCCAAAATATTTTTTTTAAAAATCCAAGTCATAGGCTTAATAGTTTCTAACATATCAATAACACTATAGAGAATTAAGTTGTAATTTAAAAAAGAAAATCAGTACTTAAATTTCTGCACATTTTCTACAAATTATTTTTCCATGTGGCAAGAACAACACATGGGGGAAAGGTCGTTTTGTGCTACTGGGGATCAAATCCAGGGGATCACTGAGCTACACTCCCCAGCCCTGTTTATTTTTTAGACAAAGTTTT
Organism: Ctenomys sociabilis; assembly: GCA_004027165.1. Taxonomy (NCBI): domain Eukaryota; kingdom Metazoa; phylum Chordata; class Mammalia; order Rodentia; family Ctenomyidae; genus Ctenomys; species Ctenomys sociabilis. The sequence goes on from PVKA01027094.1 coordinate 2,547, forward strand.
ACTAAATTGTGTTACGCTGGACTCAAACTTGAGATTCTCCTGTCTTGACCTCTTGAGTAGCTGAGATTACAGGCATATGCCTCTGCACCCAACACAAAATACATTTTTTACATATTCTAAAAACATATTAATATAACTTCAACTCCATTAAACAAAGACAAAATAATCACAAATGATAAATATCTCACTATGGCACTTACATGGAGCATAGTTTCTATACAGGAAAGTGGATCTTTGTAATATGATACTGTAAGTGACAATAGCAAAATTTAGGTCTCATTAAAAATAAAATGATACAGAAAAAGAGCAGTTTGCCTGATGCACTAAAGAACTATATAATTACTATGATTAGTTTAAAATTAATTTCTAATAGGCTTTCAGCTATAATTACAAATCTGTTAATGTATACTTTACATTTTGAAGAAAAAAGGTTTTTTTTTCATCTTTCTGAGACATGGTCTCATTGTTCAGTCCAGGCTGTCCTTGAACTCCCTTTGTAGCCCAGGCTGGCCTCAAACTCAAACTTACACTGAGTCTCCTGCTTCAACCTCCTGAGTGCAGGGATTCCAGGTGTGTGCCACCATACCTGGCCAGATTTTAAGAAGGCTTAGCAAGAACTTGATTCATTTCTGCAGCCCTTCAAAGCTCACTCACTGGTTTCATATAACATTCAACATAATAAGTCCTCTGTTCTTATTTGATTTCCATTCAATAATCAAAGTACTGCATTTAAAAAAATTCCATCTTCAGAGCACCCAAACTTACTGGCTATCTGGATTACTTCTGAAGCCAGTCCCTACTTCATGCCACCTCACTAACTCTGATCCACCTGTTCAGAAGCATCCCAAAGACTGATCCTGCCTTGCTTTGTTTTTATTACTCTAACTTAAAAACACACTTCCTATTGAAAATAATTGAGACCACAGCTAGAACGGTAAACAATTCCAAATAACTCTGTATAGCAAACAAACCGACAATGAACACAGAAATAAAAGAAATGAATAAGCTACAATTCCACAGAACAGTAGCAAATGCCTTACGCTGCTGCTATGTTTAGTATTCAAACATGATAATTCATGTCTATATGTATATGAACTTCTGTTTTAAACCTTCAGCACCCCATTTTATTCAAAACTGAAAAAACTATGTACTGCAGTGAGTGGGAAAGTGGGGTGGAGAAACCCAAGTTCAGGTTAACTCATTACTAAGTATTCCAGTAAAACCACTCACAGTAAGACACTACAGAATTACATGTTGACATAAAGTTACACGATTTTTAAAAACCAATTAACAACAACAAGAAATTGCTAAAATAAAGACAAAAGCAATCATGTCTATTTCCTGGTAATACATTTTGAGGAGGAATTTTGCTCAAGTGAAATGACAAGTTTCAAGATGTTTTGTTAACCTGCAAGTATTTGAAGGCAGGCCAAGTCTGCATTACTGCTTGTCACACAGCTTGTCCCAATCTTCTGACAGGTCTACAACATACTCTAACTGTTATGCACAGCCTCACTGGGCTCACATCCCTCCTATCTCTGAAGACACACCAAATAAGGTATCACCACATTACACAACCAAACTTCCATTTCTTCCCATCAGGTCACTCTGCATAATGCCTGAATTAAAAAAAAGTCAAACCACCATCTGTGCAGATGCAGCTTAGCACAAATTATCCAACTCACTTTGGTAACCAAAAGATGTAACAGATATTACTTAACTGAGGAGAAATGCTGTGCCTAACTGCTCAAAGGTTAAGCACTCACCAACTAAGGAGGAATAAATGGGAGAGGAAAAATATTCCTTTCAAATTGCAAGGAAAAGGGCCACATGGACTACAAATCCTAAATGCCAGTCAGGCCTCATGCCACTGCTTGAATTTTAAAGCACATTACATATTAATCAGTTGTGTTTAAAAGAATAATTCTGGTATGTAATGAACTCCATTACCTCCATGAGAAGAATTTAACACAGCAATACATATTCTAAAAGGCAGAGAACTCCCTAACTGTTAATATTTAGTTACCCAAAAAAAGCCATCTTCAAAAACAACATGGAACAATGAAGCACATGCTATCTATCACATTCCATTCTTAAAAGAATTTTATCACATTTGAGATGTGTGCTCTGTACAGCTGCATGACATTCCAGTGACAGGGCAATTATTTATATACACTTTACATTAAGTAGCTAGTCACTTGTAAAGTAGAAAAAGTTCTCAGAACAACAGATCTCAAGTATGATACATTGAAATTATAGTTACTTCAAGTGAACAAATGTTTAACAAGATGGTAAGCCAATGTAAAGATACTACTATAATTAAGAATTTTTAAATGCATGCAAATATATACTAAGAAAATAACTTCATAGCCAGAATACAAATAAAAAACTTAACAGGCAAAAATAATCTTCCTTCTGACCAACACAATAAATTACCTTGTTCTTTAAATCTTTACCCTTTAAGAATTGAGATTTTTTAGAAACAGGATGAAAGCTATTGTTATTCATGTTATGAACATACAACTCAAAAGCAAAATAAGCCTTCTGAGATTAGAAATCATCCTGATTATAAGGGAAACTTTGGAATCTCTTCAGCAATAGATTATGATTTGAAAACAAGCAAGCAAACAAACAAAACCCCTACCTTTAAAACAAAGAATAAAACAGGTGGCATATACTGATTCCTCTTCTTTCCAAATGGGGCACAATCTCTTTGCTCCAGAATGGAGGCACTTCTCGGCTCCACCCCGAGAGATAAGGTGGGAATTTGAGAGGAGCTGGCAGCACAGAGTTGTCAACCAGCTGTGAGAAGGACCAGGCCCTCTCAGAAAAGTCACCTGACTCACATATCTGACCCCTCATCTCCAAAAATACTCACAGGTGTTCTCAACCAGTGAGAGGTCTGGTTAAGGCCACAGCTCAGCTCCCTCCTCTCCCCCAGCATGGACCATTAGGACCTGTGGGCACTGCCTCAGCTCGCTGCCACTTGGAGTAAGTGGCCAGACCCAACATGTGGAGCTGTCTGGAGGTCAGGAAGCCTATTCTAGGCTTTAGACATCTCCAACACCACAGCCATCAAGCACTTCCCCAGATGGATTTCTACTACCTGCAAAGAGAATGATTCTCATCAGATTGAGTTTATGGGAAAAAAAAAAAATTATTTGGAGAAGGAAATCCACCTAGCATGGCCCCACTCTGTCACCCAGCCTATGTCAGATTTTCTAAGTGAGCAGAGGAGATAGGGCTGCCTTTAGGGTTTACACCAAGGACAGTCATCTTCCACGTCTCTCAAGGCTCACCACCCAAACAGCCCCAGAGAGCCTGATGGAAATCACTGGAAACACCTTTCTTTCTTTTCCAACAAAAAGGTATTTCTGCCCTCTTCCCTCTTATTCCTTTCCTCTCAGTATGAGGGAAGCCATTTTAGCACCTTCCTCAAAAAGGGCAACATAGAAGGACTAGCATATCACCTGTAATCCACCTCATGGATGAGGGATTAAAGAACTAGCTTGCATAATCTAATACGTGTAGTGCTTTTGCCTTAGAAAATAAATGCTAGATCCAAAGGTAGTATGTTGGCAAACCTAGTTAATATAAAAATCCTTAAGAGTAGAGCTCAAGAGACTCAGTGATGAGGCACATGCCTATAATCCCAGCACTTTGGGAGGCTGAAAACAGGAGAATCACTATGAGTCCAGTCTATGTAGGATCCTGTAGACCCGGAAGACCTTGTCTTAAATACATCAAAAATAAAAAATAAAAAAAAGCAGTAGACTCTAATCTATGTTTTTAACAGCTACAACCAAATCCAGCTCAATAAAATGTACTGAAAACCAGGAGCATCATAATACCAACCATTCTGTCTGTAACACAGTATGGGGTCCAAAGACTGAAATCAGAAAACAAAAGTAAAATCAGAGATCTCTCTTAAGGGAATTAATGTAACTCTGATGGGAATTACTTCCAAAACAAAACAAAGCTCATATTATCTAATAATTTAATTTCTGGTACTTTTCCATTGGGGGTAAAAAGATTTTATAGGACCAGCCAGATAACTCATAGGATTAAAGTACCTGTTTTGGCAGACACAGATGGGGTTCAATCTCTGGCAGGGCCCCGCAGGCCCTGCCCCTACAGTGTGCTCAGAGGAGACTAAGACTGAGAGTGGTGGTGCTCACCCGTAATCCCAGTGCTTGGGAGGCTGAAAACATGAGGATCACTACAAGTCTGATCTTTGTAGTGTGATCCTGTTGACCCTGTTCTAAATACTTTAAAAAAAATTATTCAGAGAATAGAAATATGTATAATAAATATTAGGTTCTCTGTTTTCATCACCATTTTTAACACCCTATTAAAACAGTTCAGTGTACCAGATGGTATTGCCATCATAGTTATGACCATTAACCAGATTTTATGTTTAGCTATGCTACTTTTGTAAACTGGAAAACACAAACTCAAAATCTTATGTGAAGGTTTTGGCTAAGATTTGAAAACTGATCCTTATTACATATTGGTGAAATATAGAAATGCCAAAGGAAAGGAAGACTCAAAAGATAAACACAAAAGTGTTAACTGCCTATTTCTAGGGATTGTGAATACATAAGTGATTTTATTTTCTTCCTTGTCATCATCTTTATTTTCTACATAATTTACAATAAATACTTTTTAATTTGAATAAAAAGATTTTTAAAACTACTTTTTGTATTTTGTTACAATGGACTTATGCTAGTTTATAGCTTTCTGAAAGTGTGTGTTCCTTATAAGCCATTCAAAAAGCCTATATATATTGTATAAATTAACAGTCACTCAAAATTTTAGGGATCCTAAGCTAGTAAAAAAAATGAGTACAGTATTTTTACTCTTATTTAAGACTATTGTAACTCCTTGTAGAAGTGCTCCTTGTGCTTCAGGTTAAAATACACAATAGAAAATGTCTCAACAGGGTAGAGCAAAATAAGTACTGTTTTAAGAAAGAATCTGAGTCTTCCCCTCCCTCTAAGTAATTAAGAAAGACACACACACAGCAGCTTTAACTCACCCTCAAGAGTCTGTGCAGCTGGTAAAGAATGTTTCAAAAAAATGTGTTGTCCTTATACACTCAGATTGGGCCTTAAGGCAAACACACTAGAGCAGAAATTATCTCAGGGAGAGCCACTGAAGAGGGCAGCAGAACAGGAAGAAATTTCTCCAGAGCCAGACTATAGCTATTAGAGGCTAACTGCCTGGGCAGTTTCTGTCAGGCTCCCTCAGGACCCATTTCCTACCATCTTTTTCCACACTTCATGGAAGTAAGAAAACGATGAGGCTCTAACAAAACGCACATTTAAAACTCTTTTATTTGGAAAAATCATTTTAACATTTTGGGGTTAATCTCAACCTTCTCTCTTCCCCACCTGCCAGTACTGGGGATTGAAAACAGGGCCTTCATACTGAACTATATCCCCAGCCCTTTTTCATTGTTTATTCTCACAAAATTACTCAATTACACTGGCTGAGCTTGGATTTATAATCCTCCTGCATTAACCTTCCAGAATGCTGGGATTACAGGTCATGTGCCACCATGCCTGACTTACACGTTCATTATTAATACCACTTTTTGAAAGTTCTGGCAGAAAAAAAACTTAAGCAGAGGGTATATTTAGCTGATTAGTCATCTTACTAATTTTTATCCCGCTGAAATGAGGTTTACTCTGAAGAATTAGGAAATTTTTGATAAAGAAAACAAGTCTATAAAATCTTCCTTAAGCTCTGGAAAATATGGGGAAATAAAATATAGCAAATTAGAAAGGTGCTAGTCTATCACCAACCTACTGAATGCATGAACTAAGTATACATTCTAATTGGACAAATTATACACTAAACATATATACCTCAAAAATATATTTCATTTTATTTATATAATATTCTAAATTTCATCTTAGTGAATTCACTCATTAAAAATCTATAGCTATATCCTAATATATAGTTTTACTCCCTAATTAGTTGCTTCAAATTTTTCTAATAAAAATTAAAATAAGAAGAGATCCCTAGACTCTAAGGCACGAATATCCAATGACTTAAAAACCACGCAGGTATCTCACAGTAATAAAGGTGGAAGTACGGAGCCACATGCAATGGCACACACCTGGAGAAAAGCTGAGGCAGACAGATCGAGTTCATGGCCAGTCTGAGATCTGGGGTACACAGTGAGACCCTGTCTCAAAAAAGCAAGTGTCTATTTTAAAGCAATCTTAAATTTTCTTCTTTTTTTCCTCCAGTACTGGGTACTGGAAGCTGAACCCAGGCCTCACCCAGGCAAGCACTCTCATCACTGCTCTGCGTCTCAACCCAGAATCTTACTTTCCTATCTGAAAGCACAATTCTCAAATCCTGAAACAGTCATTTAGGTTAAGTTCATGGCAATAAAAGTACACAATTCATGGATATCAACAAGTTAGATTTCGTAAGTCACATGTACATATCATCAGTACAGATGGTCATAGGATAGAAAGTAGCATCAAGGACTGCCTGACTCACTTGTGGGATTCACTTTCAAAAATATTCTCTGTAAAATTCATTTCAAAAGGCATAAAATAACCCTTCCTCCTCTGTCACGGCACAGATTACTCACACACACATACAATATATATATTATTATATATGACACATATGTATGGCAATATTTGATATAACATGTTACAACACAGAACATTATTTTTCATATAAAAAGGATTAAAATTAATTCCTCCCAATATTAGCCCATTCCCAAATGCTAAGAAACCATTCAATAAAAATCAGTCTAAATCTAAAGTAGTTTTTATTATTTATTTACTTGTATTATTTTGGGAGTATTTCAAGACAGAGTCTTGCGATGTAGTTCACATGGCCTTGAACTTACCATGTAGCCCAGGCTGGCTTCAAACTTGTAGTCACGTTTCTCCCGCTTTAGCCTCAATTGCTGAGACTAAGGCTGGGCCACCACAGCTGGTCATATAATTATAATTTTTATTTTATTTCTTTACATTGTTTTTTTGGCAGAACCAGGGATTGAACTCAGGCCCTTGCACTTGCCAGAGAAGTGCTTATTTTACCGAGCAGACACTTGGAATTTTATCCACATTTCTGACCAATTCCAATGAAACATGATGTCCTAATGGTTACAAAATTAGCTACAACAGCCATGTCTGGTCTTCCACAAGTGAAACTATGCACGTTGACAGAATTCCAGGGCTCATTCACTCAAGTGTGTGTACCAAAAATACTAAAGAACCCCAGTCTTCCCTGATTGTCAAGCTGACAACTGGTGTGGAGAAGCAAACTAACATTCCAGTTCATGTCTACTCTAACTCAGATCCATACCCTGAAGATGCTGACATAAGTCATTTTGTCACTACTCCTTTTTTAAAGCAGTGCAGAAGACAAAATGACAATCCTTTGGATTTTTTCTTTTTTCTTTTTTTTATATTTAAGGCAGGGTTACAGGTTCTACAGGGTCTCACTGCATAGATCAGACTCTAGTGATCCTCCTGTTTACAGCCTCCCAAGTGCTGGGATTACTGTATGCCACCATGCCCAATCTCAATCACAGTCTCAGCACACCTCTGGGGCAGGGCCAGCAGGCCCCAGGAATCAAACTCCCACCCTTGTGCCCCTGGTCTGTGCTTTAATCCACTGAGCTATTTGGCCAGCCCTCAATCCTTTGGAATTAACCATTCCTTAATAATGAGATGCAATCATTCAGACTTGCTTTTTTCAAGAATTAAAGTGCTGAGTGCTTTTCTGATTATAAAAAAGCTGAGTGCTTTTCTGATTATAAAAAAGCTAAGTCAGGCATAGTGGTACAAGCCTGCAGCCCCAGCTGTTGAACAAGTGAGATAAGATGGTTTGAGCCCACAACTTTGAGCCAGCCTAAGTAACAGGAAGAAACTCTTCCCTAAAAAAAAAAAAAAGGAACAGAGGGATGGGGGGAGGAACAGAGGAAAAAAGGGGGGGATTTTTAGGGGAAAGACACTGGGGTGGGGAACAGTGGCACACACCTGTAATCCCAGCCATTTGGGAAGCTGAAACTAGAGGATCAACAGTTGAAAGCCAGCCTGGCAAAAAAGGAAGACCCAGACTCAAAATTCTCACAATCACTATTATGTTGTTTACTGCACCCTTTATGTGTGAAATATTTTAAAACTCAAAATAAGAAACATTAACTCATAGGAATTTCCTTTCACAGAAGGAAATCACCCATTAACCCATCATCCAAAGCAAGTCATTAGCATTTTTATATATTTTCTTCTAGTCATTCTCTTAAAATAACTGGAGTCATACCACACTATACAGTTTTGCACAGGAATTTCTAATGAACATCATATGGTTAGTATTTTCCAATTTCAGAAATATTTCATAAGAACACAGTGAATTCCACCAACAACTATGCTATAAATTTAATTATAAGCCATTAGAAAACATTTTTGCTGGTTCATGATTAATGCTCTTAAAAAATATTTAAAAATCTCTATCTTTTCTAAAAATTATTTTAGGTGCAAGAGCTACATGCAGGACTTCAATCCAAAATGTACAAACACTTTTGTTTTATTTTTGACAGAGGGCCTCACTATACAGTTCAGACTGTCCCTGAGCTTATTAGGTCCAGAGTGGCCTAGAACTTGAGGCAATCTTCCTGGCTCAGGCTTCTGAGTGCTGGGATTACAGGTGTACACCACTATACCCGTCTCAAAATGTATAAACATTTAAGGTTTCTGTGATACATATTCTTCCACTGAAGTTTTTTTTTGTTTTTTTTCCCCCATGCGGAACCAGGAATTGAACTCAGGCCCTTGCACTTGCCAGGGAAGTGCTTATTCTACTGAACCATCTCCCTGGCCTGTCTCACACTAAAGTTTGTATTAATCCAAATACTCTTGCCCATCAGGTGATGCAAGGTTCCTTTATCAACAGCCTGAAGAGCATTATCTATCAACCAACTTAGGTCTATGTGGTTTATATATTTGTAAGTTTGAAAACTTAAATACAATTATCTTTGACTTCTTTTATAAATTCTGTTCATATTCTTTCCCTAGATTCTAGTTCAATGTTTTCTTGTTTGTTTAAAAAATATGTATCAAATAGGTTTGCTTTTCTTATAATTTGATATTTACTTAAATAGCACTTATTTGCTGGAACATATTTTTTATGAACAAATATTTGAAAGAAAGCATAAAATTGAGATAAACTAAGCAAACATTCTACATTTTATGATCATTGAAATTTATTATGATGGGTTCTGGATCTTCTCATTCAGCTTTAATAACCCTATTTGGTAGGTACTGTCATCACCACTACCTTAAGTCAAAGTAATTTGCCCACTTAGCATATGAGCAAGGTGACCAGGCTGTATGACTGAAAGTCTAAAGCTAGGGGCCCCTGAATCCAAAGATCCTATCGCCTAGCACTGCTACCACCTGTCTTCAGCCAGAGGGCTCTGCTGCAGCTGCAAATTTAACATGTTTAAAGTGAAACTTTTTTTTTTCCCAAACACTCACACCATTGGCTTGCCTAATGCTGCCATCATTACCACAATGCTCTTTGTTATCATACAAATAACCTTTACCACCTTAGCTAACTAGGTCCATCTCTCATTTATTCACCCTATGAACAGTTGACACAGGTTTGGACCTTGACACCTTTTCCCCTATCTCTCTTTCTTTAATTAACTTGGCCACCACTAACGTGCTCCCTCAACTTCTAGACCCTGCAATCATCTCTGTTCTGTATCCTAGCTTCTCTTCTCTTACAGTCTCACTGTATTTTACACACCATCAAAGTACTGAGTTTTTCAGGGTTTTGGGTTGTTTTTTTTTTCTGGATGGGGAGTGCTGGAGACTGAACTCAGGGAATGTTTAGCTGCACGACTGAGCCCTTTTCCTTTTATTTTGAGCCAAGGGTCTTGCTTAGGCTGGGCTCTAACTTGCAAACCTCCTACTTCAGCCTTCCTAGTAATCTACTAGAGATTACAGGAACATGCCATCATCCCCAGCTCCAAATATTTTTTTAATCACAGAATTTAGAAGTGGACTATGTGCCAGATTCAATCAATGAGTAGTTATTCCCTAAAACATTGCTTTAAGAATGTTACCAAGGCACTGTCTCAGCTCAGGACAAAGATAGCACCATGAGTGATTTTTTAATGTCTTCCAGAAACAGAAGGCAGTTGTACTATATGCCATGCTTTAACCTATGCTAAAATTTCATATAGGTTTCTCATTCTATAAAATTAAATCTGAGACCAGAGATTTAATGATTTGCTGAGTCCACACATCTAATCAACAGAAGGCCTTTTATTTTTTACATATTCTGTATACTAGAATACATAGTCCCTTGGATTCAGGAATTAACTCCTTTTCAACTTTAAGCCAGCTGTACCAACATTACAACTTCATCAGCAACAGAATTCAATAATTATTTAGCCAATCAAAACTAACATTACAAAATCATCTCAGAGTAGCTGCAAATGGAAAGCATTAATAGTAAAATTCTTACTGGTAAAAAGAACTACTTTATAACGAAATAAGTTACAACACTATCAAGTACTGAAACCTAAATTGATGAAAGGTTTCAGTTTCCAGCAAGTGGTCATTCCAGTCTCTGTTAATATAGAAATTCCACTGGTTAAAACAGACTTTAAAAAAACAGAAGCTAGAATAAGCCATTTGAAAACAGTTTGACATTATCTACTAACGCTGATGTTGCACATATCCTATGATGCAGCAAATTTCTTTTTTTTTTTTTTTATGTATTTAGTACAGGGTCTACAGGGTCTCACTACACAGATCTGACTCTCAGTGATCCTCATGTTTTCAGCCACCCAAGCAATGGGATTATAGGCACATGCCACCAAACCCAGACTCAATCACCCTCTCAGGGCACCTGAGGGTGGGAAAAGCATGGCACAACTGCGATTGAACCCTGCAGCCCTGCATCTGCCTAAGCAGGTGCTTCAATTCGCTGAGCCATCCAGCCAGCTCTGATCCAGCAAATTCCATTCCTCACAAAAAAAAGAATGTTTGTCTCCACATGTGTACGAAGAGGCCTGTACCAGAACTGCTCACCGTAGCTCTTTCATCACATCAGGAAAATGGAATCAATTCATCTACAACACAAACAATATATAAGTTCTGGCAGAATGAAAATGAATGAAGTAAAATAGTACTATGGATGAATTTTGGGACTAGAATATTAACATTAAATTGCAAGTCAGAAAAAATATAAATTTGTTTATGTAAAGTACAAAAGCACAGAAAATAAAAAAAATAAAGCTAAACCACAAAGAGAATCACGAGCACAAAATTCATGATGGAAGCAGCTTGAGATTGGAGGATGGAGGACGCAGAATTCTCCTTAAATGCCGCAGCGACTGGTTTGTGATCCTTTAACATACATTTTAGGAACATTATTTTGTAACCATAAATTAATGAAAAAACAGCTCTAAAAATGGACCATAAAGACAGGATAAGACACCAGAAAAGACCAGCGAGCAGCAGGGACCATGAGCTCAGAATTTATCCTTCTGGGCTTCAGCTCTGCTGTTCAAAGTCAGTGTCTTCTCGGTGGGGGGAGAGAGTACAGATTTTTAGGGATATTTTAGAAAAGAATCTAAAACACTGATTAATATAAACTATAGTAAATAGGACTCCTTCAATTCTGGATTAAAGAAAAATCTGATAAAAACTTCTGCATTAAATAATTTACAGTAAATGCTTATTTCTTCGTATTTAGTGATTTAAGAAGAGAATGTGTGTTGACCTTTCAGCAAAAGAAAATGTAGAAAGAAAACTTTTGATATTGAGGCTGTTTAGCTGAAAAGGCAGAGCCAGCTTTCTCAGTGTAATGTTCATACCAATTACTTGGTGGTCTTATTAAAAAGCAGAGGCCATCTAGAGCGGCCCAAGAATCAGCACTTAGAACAAGATCCCAATTCCTCTAGCATTGGCACTCTGTGAGGCTCACTGTCACAGTCAGGGACATTATGAAGACATCTTCTCCAGAGATGTTTAAAAATACTAATACAGGTGTATATAATGGGAATAACTGTGTTTTACTCACCAAGGCAGAAAAAAGAATTGAATATGTTACTTCTAAACTAAATAAATGAAATACAGCACAACTGCCACCACAAATATCACAGTAGTAAACTAGGTCTTTGCAAACAATAAGTGTTTTGGGGAAGTGTAAAGACTGAAAACTATAGGCACAACTTTTCTAGAAAGAGTATTAGCACTTTCCTTATGAACAGATGGACTGTGTTCTCGATAGTCCAGCAGAAAAAACGAAGCTACCCACAATATACAGAACATTGAATAAAAGTCCAATGAGAACGAAGATACTGGTCAGGGCCCAATATAATTAAAGAAGCATCACATCACTCTATATAAAATAAACAAATACAAATAACATTTAAAATTCGGGCTTTAAGATTATCTCTAAAAATATACGGTTAGCCCAGCATAGTGGCACACCCAGGTATCCCAACTGCTCAAAAAAATGAGGCTTAGAATCACTTGAGCCCAGTAGCTCAAGGCCATCCTGGGCAACACTGTGAGGTTCCATCTTAAAAAATAAGTAAAAATATTTTTTAAATGAAATGCTTAAAGTTATTTCCATGAACCCACATCTGGTGATTTCTACTCATCCCATCTATCTAGATTTATTAGTAGCAAAACAATATTCCATCTCAAAATAATATTTTTCACAGGGAAAATCATACTTTCATACAATAAGACAAGGCAATCCATTTCTTCTAGGAGGCTTTGCCAATAACCAGAACTCCGCTCAGGACACATCGAAGTGTAGTGTGAGGTCTCTCCTGCTCCTACATAGCTGTTACTAGTCTCACCCAAAGATCCTCCTCACAGAAGGCCCCCACGTAGAAGGCAAGGAAGAAATAACAGTTCCTTTGCCAAGGCAATACTTCTCACTACTATCTGTCTCAGATGGAGATTTGGGTCACCCCAGAGATGACAGAGTTACAAAGAGCTTAACCCCGCAAAGTTCTGCACCTGATTAAATCAGAACAACCAAACTTGTGACATTAATACAGCTATTTATTACAACAAAGTAAATCCAAAATATTTGGGTAATCTATGCAAACATTATCCACAAAATCTTTACCTGACATATACAACCAGAACAATAAAGCCTAAGTCCCCAAAAGTTCCATATTTTAACAGCCCTCTATTGGAGAAATCAAGATATGCACATTTACCACACAATTTATATACAGTTCTATTCTGCACTAATTAGAATTCATTTTAGAGACTTTAAAAATAGTAAGATAAGAGCAGGCACGCCCTTGGCTTTGAAAGACTGACTTTCCCTTCCAGTTAACATTGGGAAATTGCCTTTTTTACCAACACGTTTTAGAACTTCAACGAAATGTGAAATATATCCCATTTACCATCCCACACTAAGTAAGTGAAATAATGGCATTTAGAAAGAAAATTTTGTAAATTTTAAAACAGATAAACCGTTTAAACTGGGAACCACTTCCAATACCAGCCAGAGGCCTTAAGAGGTTTTTTCAAACCTCTACTACACCTGTACAAAATATCAAAAATTACATATATAAATGCATATGAACATACATAAACATAGTCTGTAACTATCATAATTCTAGTCAGGCCTGGAGACTTCAAGAACTGAATCAACAGCAGTTTGAATACAAGTTTTCATCAATTATGACATTCATTTAACTAATAACCCTTAATAAACAATCCAAATATCTAATTGTGCATGACTCAGAAAAAGCAAAAAAGGATTTATCTCACCCATCAAAAAACATAAATTCCTTTTAAAACAACCTAATGAACGCTAAAATGTTTATAAGTCTTCTCAAAGGCCTATGAACTAAAAGGTATTCCTCGTTTAATTTTAAATAATAATTTCCTGTAAGAAAATTCACTTTCTTAATATTAAGCAAAGACAGAAGAGGTATTGTAATATCACAACTAAAAAGGTTTAATTAATAAACATCAACTTTCCAAACGAAATCGATGCACAACTGGATTGTGGTTAGGTTATGGTGCTCCACAAAAAAGCTGCGACTCCCACCCTTCACGCACCACCGCCTCCACACGCAGCCTCTCCCTAGGCCCCGTCAGAGCTCGGCCTCGGTTGCCTCTGCAGCCGGCTCCCCCGGCCAGTCCTGGTGCCGCAGGGCGCCCCTCTGAGCACGCACCGCCGACTGGCTAGCAGAGGGTCACCCTGACCAAGACGCCGCTCCCATCACACTGAAAGGACCAGTCCTCGCGACGCCATGGCCAGCTGCAGCAGTGTGACCAGGGAGAAGGCGCTGGGGCGCAACAAGGGCAGCCGGGGCCTGGGTGGGGCCGGGCGGGGCCGCGGGCGCCGAGTGGCCGTGCCAAGCCCCGCGGGGAGCACGGGAGGCTGCAGACTGCTGCATTGTGCTGCATCACGGCGAGGGCAGCGAGAGCCATCCATCTTGCCAAGCGCACTCCCCGCTCCGAGAACCCTACCGAGCCCACTTTGCTCCCCGGCAGAAGCACCCCACCAGCCCTCGCCTCCCTCACTATCAGCTCTGGTTTTTGACTGGAAAAAGAATGGACTACGGTTTGCGTACGAATGCCACCCCACCCCCACCCTCTCTGACGGCAGCACTGGGCGCTTCTCCTACCACAAAAAGGTCCCCTCAAACGGGACGCGGGGGCGGCGGGATGGGTGACGGCGCGCGGCTCCCTGCCCACCTCCGCAGCGGGGCCCGGGGTCCCCCGCATGGCTGCGACGGGTGGCAGGAGCCGGGGGCGCGCGACCCGCCCAGCCCCAGCCCAGGGGGCGTCAGGGAGCCGGCGGCGAGCGCAGCAGGGCGAGGAGCTGGGGCGCGGGCCGTCGCCTCCGACTCAGCTGCAGCGCAGCGCGGCCCGGACCACGCCTGGCCGCATCCCGGCACCGTTACGCGCACCACCCGGCCCTGTCACTGCCGCGCCCGCGCCCCGTCCCCCGGGGAGGGCACCTGAAACACTCCCTCCTGCCGCCCACTGCGCGCCCACCTCCGAGCGGGGCGCGCCGGGGGCCGCCCGCAGCAGCTCGCGACCCCCGAGCGCCGGAGACCCGGCTCCCGCACCGCCCCGCCCGGCTCTGCGGCCTCCCCGCCCCCACGGCTCGGCGGGCGCTCGGCGGCGGCCGCCAGCAGCGTCCTCCGGCCCGGGCCCGCGCCCCTGCTTCCACTGCCCGTCCGACACCGCAGCTGCAGAGCCCACCCGGGCAGCCCCAGCGAGTGGCGCCTTCGGGCCGCGGGCCCTACCTACCTCCGGGGATGGGGTGGGGGCGCCGGGGTCCCGTCCTCCTCCCGCTCCTCGGCGGCCGGGCGGGTGGGCCGGGCGGTGACGCCGCGGGGCTGTCCGCGGCTGGGGCCGGGGCTCACAGGACGGGACCGGTGGGCGCTGCTGCGCGGGGCTGCGCGCTAGCTCCGGCGGGAGAGGCGGCCGAGGGAGGGACTGGAGGAATCCGCAGCCCGCACGGCAACAGCTGCACTGATTCCGGGGGCTGGGCGGGGAGGAGGGGAGGAGAAAGCGGGCCGGGAGGGGGCGCGGGCGGGGGAGGAGCGCGGCGCGCGCGGCGGCTGCGGGCGCGCACTCGCGGTCTCCCGCACGCCCCTCGCGTCTCCGCCCCGCCCGCGCGGCTCCCGCCCGCAGCCCGCGGCCGCCCCCCGGCCCGCGCGGCTGGAGAGCTGCTCGCGCGCGTCCCCGCTCCTCCCGGCCTGCGCGGGCCTGGTGTCCGGCCGGGGTGGCTGGGCTCCGCGGGGCCGCGAGCGGAGCGGGACAGCGGGGCTTTGTCCGCGCGGCGGGGCAGAGCCGATTTCACGTGTAATCGGAGGCAAATTCGATTACCGCCAAGGAAAAGGACAGCCTAATTTCTCCGTGACTTGAGCGGCCCTTTCCCGCGCGATGGTTGTGTCCGGAGCGTCGGAGGGAGATTCGGGAGATGCATTTGCGGGGTGGCCTTGGGTGTGGGTGATGAAGCTTCCAGCACGGAAGAGGATGACGGTGACCTCTGTCCGGGGCAGAGCTTGGGCGGTGCGGTGCGGTGCGGTGCGGGGGGAAGTCAGGATTGTGTCTCTGGGGCTATGTGCTCCTCCTTCCTGAAGGCTTTTTCAGCCTTTCCTTCTGGCAACAGACCCTACAAGTGGTGTGTCCTACTCCAGCCGCTCTTGCCTAAAGCACAGACTCAACTTTAACCCGAGGCCAGCTGCTCCTCCCTAGTCGCCAGGGTGGGGTTGTTCCCACGCCTCAGAGGCCCAGCGGGGGGGCTTGGGGACTTACGCCCTCCCTTCTCCCCAATTCTTTGGGAGCGAAGCAGGCCGTTCCCTCCAGCTCTGGTCGAGTGCTTGCGTCCCTTTCCCCACTAGCTGCCCCTCCTATAGGCCCTAGGCTATGTAGAAATTCTGGAACCCACCCTACCGGGAAGAAAAGGTGGTGATTCACTATGAGCTCGAATAGAAACAGTCTTTAGAAAATGGGCTAGAAATGGCTTTGCCCTGTTAAGCAGCCCACACAGCACTGGGGGCTTTGGGCAGGAAGGGACCCTTCTTTATATGAAAAGTCTCTAGGCTTTCTTCCCTAAAGATCTGATCCCCTGGATACAAAACAGAAATCTGGATAGTTAAAAAAGCTGAATCAGACCTCTCAAATCTACAGAAGTTGACCTGATGGGTTTATATTTTTCTGTGTATTTTTAAACGATATTGTAAAATGAAATTAAATTTTGGTCACAGTAAACTGAAGATGCTGCAGCTGTTTGACCCATGGCTACCAGTTTGTATGTTTGGACTGTTGTTTACTTTTGATATATGGAAAAACATTGCAGAAGACAGGTAATTTAACTTTTTCTCAGAAGGTTGATCAATATAAGCCATAAGATAAATTCCCCAAGGGCATAATTTTTTGTTTTTTCATTGTAGAACAAGCATTTAGGAAGTACTCAAAAAGCATTTTTTGAATGGAATTGAACAGAATCAACATGGAACCTGCCCTCCTTAAATAATAAGAGAACTCCACTAAAAATGAAAGTTGTTTCCCTTTCACCTGCTTATTTTTTGCTATGACCCCCAGCATATCTCTCCCCATAATGTTAATAGAACATCAAAAAAGAAAACAATAGGAAATGGTGACTCCTAAAATACTTCCTGTATCACTTGATAACAGTACTTAAATCTTCATTTAAGGATTATTCACCTCCCATTCCCTATTTCACTCCCACTTACATTTTTTAAAACTTTCAAAAGGCAGGGCCACACACAACCTTAGTGTTTCCTTCTAGCACTAGTTATTATTCCAAAAAAAAATGTGAATAGCAAAGATTCATGGTTTCATCCTAAATTTCTGCCTCACAATTTCAAATTTTTATCCTTTGGTGAAAAAAAAAAAAGCAGGAGAGCCCTGGGTTCCAGTGACCAAAAAGAAATAATTCAAAGAAATGACAGCTTAAATCAGGAGAAACTGGAGAAGACAGCGCTGTGGAAACAAAACCTAGAAACCATTTAAAGCTTTAGTTAGTGGCAACTTAGAATTATTCCCAAATATCTCAAAAGAAATTTTGTTGAAGTTTATTTTCTCATTAGAATTAACAATGACTTGGGCTGGCCAGGTAGCTCAGTGGACTAAAGCGCCTGCTTAGGCAGACGCAGGGAGAGACTGGGATTTGATCCCTGGCATGCTGTGCCTGTGGGCCCTGCCCTGAGGTGCAGTGAAGTGGCAACTGAGACTGGGCACAGTGGCACACGCCTGTAATCCCAGTGCTTGGAAGGCTGAAAACAGGAGGATCACTAGGAATCTGATCTGTGTAGTGAGACCCTGTACTAAATACATTTAGAAAAATACAATTTTAGAATTAATATTGACTTAAAAGAACCTACAGTTTGTTAGTCTCATCCATGTCTGTAACCTACTACTTTCTATTTTTAAATCCCTGTGATATGGCTTTTTTTTCCACAGAAATAGTACTTTGTTATATTTGTAACTCACTGTATTAGTAAGGATAGTCTGTTATAAAGCTGTAGCACACAATTCTCAAATCTCACTGTAACATACAGTTCCCCAAATAAGCAATGGTTAATGTATTGCTTTATAATGTCAACTGTGGTTCTGGTACTCCCTGGGAAAGCTCTCTCATGTGTCAGCTCAGCATTCCATAATATTTTGATCTTCTGGTACCTCCACAATCCTCCACTCTTCCACATGAGGGAAGAGTGTGAGTGGAAAGAGGAACAGCAGCTAAAATACTTCCACCCTCCAGTGATACCTAGTTCCCTCTCCATACTTCATTTGCCAAAGCAAATCACATGGCTACCCTTGAAACCAGATCTTGGTAAAACAGAATCATCTGCTACAACCTGTTTTATTTAGAAGAAAAAGAATGATACTTTAAGTATTTCCTTGTTGAATTAACACAATTAAACATATCTTCTATTACACTGTAAATAGCCTCAAACTTTAAAATATGAAGATGTTGAGCACTAGAATAGATTTCCTTAGTTTGTCTTAAATTTTTATCTGAGGATTTATTGGAGGATTCATACATAATAATTTTGTACTGGGAAATCCTAAATATATATTTAAACTATTGTAATCATGAATACTTTGTAAGCACTAATAACACATTTACTGCCTTATATAGTAATTAATTATTTTACTTATTTAAAAAATACATGTCTTACACTATTCTGGGTTCTAAAACAGAGTAGTGGGCCAGTGAGATGCCTCAGCAGACTAAGCGCTGCCTGGCAAACTGAGGGACTGAGATTTGGTCCCCAGAACCACAAGCCATGGCAGCCCGGTCCCCTGGTGCCCTGAGCCAGCCACCAAGACCGGGCATGGTGGTGCATGCCTATAATCCAGCACGTGAGTGGCTGAAAACAGGAGGATCACTATGAGTCCAAGCTGTGCAGTAAGACCCTGTACCAAATACATTAAATAAATAAAACAGAGTAGTAAACCAAATAGTCACTTATGAATATTCCTTTCTTGTAGAAGATATGATGAATCATGAAGTAAAAGAAACATAGGATGAAAAATCAATGTAAATAATCTCATATAGAGAAATAATATACATATAAAGTGATCAGAATAAGTAGACTCAGCTGTCTATGAGGGAATCTTCAAATTTTCTCTGGTAATAATGATAATCATAAGAGCAACTAGTAAGTGCTTTCTATTTTCTAAAGTACTTTAAAAACGATCTAGTATCCAAAGCATAAAAAATTCTTACAACCCAATAACAAAAAAATCTGATTCAAAAGTGAACAAGGACCTGAATAAATTTTTCTTTAAAGAAGATATACAAATGTTTAATGAGCACATGAAATTATGTTCAATATCTAGCTATTGAGGAATGAAAATCAAAACCACAATGACATTCTACTTGATACCCATTAGGTAGCTTTTTTTTTTTTAAGAAAAAGAATAGTATTGGTGAGAGAATGTGGAGAAACTGGAAGCTTCATACACTGCAGATGGGAAAGTAAAACTGGAGCTGCTGTAAAAAAGTTCAATGGTCACCAAAGAAGTTAAACATAGAATTACGATACAACCCAGCAATTCCATTGCTAGCTATATGTCCAAAAGAATTCAAAACAGTCAAGGAAATACTTGTATATTTATGCTCTGAGTAGCCCTATTCATAGTCAAAAGGTAGGAAAAACCCAAAATGTCCATCAGTGGATGACAAATATATTAGAATGCTATTCAGTCACAGAAAAGAATAAAGTACTGACACATGCTATTTTATAAATGAACCTTGAAAATATTATATTAAGTGAAGGAAGCCACATACAAAAAAAAAAATCACATCTTTAAAAAAAAATTTTGATACTACTAAGAGTCAAACTTAGATCCTCAAGTATGGTAGACTAAAATTCTGCCACTGAACTATATCTCCCCAACACTTTAAAATTTTATCTTAAGAGGAGGCTTTTGCTAAGTTGCCCAAAGCAGGCTTCAAACTTGTGATCCTTCTATTTTAGTCTCCCAAGTAGTTGGGATTTCAGATACATTATTTCATTTATGTAACTCTCCAGAACAGGTAAATCCATAGAGAAACAAAGCAATTGGTGCATGAATAGGTAGGAAACAAAGTGGGGGGTGCTGCATATCCAGCTTAGGTTTTATTTTGAAGGGATGAAAGTATTTTGGATCTAGGTAAAGTGGGTGATTTTACAACATAGAAAATATAGGAAGTGTCATTGAACATTTTTTTTTTTTTTTTTGAGATAGGGTCATTTAGCTTAGGATGGCCTTCAACTCACTGTGTAGCTTAGGTTGACCTTGAGCTCATGGCAATCCTCTTCCCTCAGCCTATCAAGTGCTAGGATTACAGATACAGCATCACCATGCTGGCTGATTATTCATTTTAAAAGTCATTTTTTCAAATTGCAAAGGGGGTAAAGAGATGGAGGCAAGGGAAGGGGAAGATAAAAACTTAAGTTATGTTGCTTACATGTACCAACTCCCCATGATTAATGTAATCATATACCATAAACATGTACTAAGAAAAATAAATTACACAAAATAAAGTGGTTAATTTTAAAGACAGAATATTACATAATATGCACGCCATTTTTAAAAGTATATCTCAAAAGTAAAAATCATTTTTTATTTGTTCCTCATTTAAATATCAAATTTCAACAACTCACAAATATCATATTAGGTAGACAGGCTTCTGCATGTTTTTTAAATTTTTCCTACATGCTTCTCAAGAAAAGTTCATCACAATTTATACCTCTGATATGAACTAACCTATTCCACCTGCATGTTTATAGGACTCTTGATTATAATTATTTCACCATAGGAAAATAAGAATGATTGAGAATCTTTACAGTTAGACCCAAACTTTAAAAAAAAACAAAAAAGTTTCTAGAATCCTTCCTTGACAAATAGCAGCTAATAGTGTGGAAGACAAAAGCTCAAAGTACAAAGATTCTCCATATCACAGCACACATTTTTTTCTTTACCTGTTCAACCTATGCTGTCCAGTACAACAGCTGCTGACCACATGTGGCTATTGAGCACTTGAAATCTGCTACCGTTATAGGGCCAGAACTGTTAATTTTACTTAATTGAAATTGAAAACTTGATTCAGTGACTGGAAAACTCTTAAGTTTGTTTGTAATAACTTGAGCTTCAAATCTGCATGCTAGATTTCAGAGACAGTTTTTAAAAAGAATGTAAAATATCTCAATATTTTTCTAGTTCCTGTATGCAGTATCTGAAGTTTACATTCATTGTGGAGAATAGGTGCATGTACATAAAACAGCTTAATTCATTTTTAATCAGGATCTTGTGCTTGCCAGTCAGGCACTTATGCTACTGAGCTATTTCCCTGGCCCCTCAATTTTCAATTTTCTTATTATTCTTAGCTCATGTTGGTGACATATAATGTTTACATTCATTGTACCTATATATGATACATTTTAAATCTCCCCTTCAATTTTTAAAATACTCTTATTTGCACTGATATTATCTTGACTATAATGGGTAAAGTAAAATCTACTTTTAAAAATTAATTTCACTTTTTAATTTTTTAGAATATGGCTATTGAAATAACAAATTAAATATATGACTTACATTATATTTCTCTTTTTTTAATTTCTCTCTCTCTCTTTTTTTTTTTTTTTTTTTATCAGAACCAGGGATTGAATTTAGGCCCTTGTGCTTGCCAAGCAAGTGCTCATTCTACTGAGCCATCTCCCTGGCTATATTTCTCTTGAACAGTGCTGTTTTAGACATTGCCTATGAGGTCTTCAGTAATGAGAATCCTCAACTCATTTATTTAGGTTTAGAAAAACTGAAGAAAGGCAAGTAGAATTTCAAATAAGCCACAAAACAAGTACTCTAAAGTGAAGTCAAGTTTCCAATTTACAGACTTCACAGTAGCTATGGGTGGGGGTCATGATGCTTTCCTGGGAACAGAAGGTGTTCATTCTGGTGTCATAATAATATGTTCATACTGGTGTCATTTTTCTAGAAGCTCAAAGATGACCTTGGTAATGACAGAATAACACCAGCTCAAGAGCAACCCCTTTCTTCCCCAGTTGACATAGTTTCCTGGCCAATGTGAAGGATTCCAAGAGTGCACTAGATTCATGCCTAGAATTCATTCAAGAAATTTCAGAAATTCATAGGATAATGGGTGAGAGACAGAAAGAAGTCACTTCCCCACAGAGAGCAGAAAGGCTAATGCCAGCTCATTTGAGAACTCCTCTGCCTGACCGAGTCTTTGGTCATTTTGTCTCCTTGATCATATTCTTGGTGAGGAGTAATGTCATTACTCATCCTGTGCCCTTAGATATATGACCCTGTACAGAACAAAAGTGTGGCCTGGCTTCCAAAGGGTGACAGAAATGACCCAAATAAAACACAAAGACTGACAGAACATTGGCCAGCAAGATACAAACATCTTTCCTTTTCTTGGTTCTCATGATTTGCAGGCTGGTGTCTTTACTTGAGCTCTTTCTTTAAAATATGATGGAGCTAGGGGTTGGGTACTATCTGAACCTTTGTCAGGGAGGCACTGGCATCCTTGATTGTTTCTCATGGCGTGCAGGCTGCTTTCTTTTTCTGGGTTCTTTTACACATTGTGTGTGTTGGGGAGATTATCTGAACATTTGTTGTGAAGGTATTGGGATTCTTTCCTTGCTTGCTACTTACTCAGAGTTTGCAGGGGTTACAGTAAACAAGAGTCCAATTTTATTTTATTTTTTTATGTATTTAGGACAGGGTCTGCAGGGTCTACAGGATCTCACTACGTAGATCGGATTCCTAGGGATTCTTCTGTTTTCAGCCTCCCAAGCACTGCATTATTAGGCACACTACCACACCCAGTCTCAACGCATGCCCCCAGGGCCAGGTTGGTACAGCAAGCTGGGATAGAACCCCAGCCCCTGCACTCTGCCTAAGCAGCCGCTTTAGTATGCTGATCTATCTTGCCAGCCTAGAGTTCAATTTTAATGAAAACATTTTTTTTTTTAAATGGAATAAGGGCCATTAATTACAAAAAATAAGAGGACATTTTAAACACTTATTAAATTTCTATTAACAAGCATTTCCCCTAAAGAAAATGATGTACAAAGAATAAAAATTTTTGTTTTTGTTGTTTGAGCATTATTATTTCACTATGTAAATAGGCACCTTGCTAGATACATGCTAATTTAATCCTCACAACTAATCTATGCGATATGTACTATTACCTTTTATTGATAAAAAACTGAAGCATAAGACATTGGGTCATGTGTTTGAGGTCCTACAGCTAGAAAAGATCATTTCAAAGCTGGTCCATCTTACATCCAAGCAGTTTTCAAAAAGTTGAAGAGGAAAATAAAGTCTTAGTGCTTTACTTACTAGCTTTCAATGTAAACATTGTTACTCAAAATATGTGGTCAAAGAGTTTTTTAATGGACAAGAGTTTTCACTTTTTTATGTTTTTAAATGAAGACTGTAAAGGTGTATCTGGGTTTCAAAAGGCTTTCAGTGCCTGGATTTCTTATGCACTTGCGTTTCCAACAACCCACCCTGGAAGTCATCTGCTCCTTCGTAAGTGCTGCCAACATGGAATGAGAAAAAGAAAAAGATTTAGACAGAAAATTCCCTTATGTTTGGTGAACAGAGCAGTATTGTTGTTTGTTTTCTGAAGGGGACAGGACATGGGGTGGAGGTGGGTGTGTTTGTTTTTGTGAGGTCTGCTTTGAAGAGTTCTTCTGAAGCCTTCCCAGGGGTGGCCAGACAGGAGTGCAAAGCATGCAGGGTAAATATGGGTCTGCCTCAGCTGCAAGTCATTTACACCCAGGATTCTCTCCAAAGAAGGTCCTGGACCTAAACAAGCTGAGAAAAATCATACAATGAGCTTCAGATAGTTAGAGACTCTAGTAGGAACAAAAATATTTATAGTTTCAATATTTTATGAACTAAAAGAATTTGAGAAGAACCTGGGGTTCTACCCATTGAGATATAAATTCTATATATTGAGATATAAATTGCATGGAACATCTAGGAAAGTTATCCAAAAGCATTATCTGAGTTGTTTCTTAGCTATCAGTATAAGCAGTACCAATTTTAGCCATCCTTAAAAGAGCAATGAGAGTTTCCTTCATTTGTTACTGGTGCCCTCCAAGAGACAAAAGTTTTCCAGGCTGGCATTTCCCTTTATGTCATCTGAATTCTAGATCCTCCAAAAAGAGTGGAGTGTCTATACTGTTACCCTTGGCGTCCCACAAGGTTACATGCACATCAGCTTCTGGTATATATGATTAGTGGCCTCTGGTTTCTAAGCTAGTGGGATCAGATGGCATGACCTGGAGGATCTGTGTGGCTGACTTGAAAAGAAAATCCTAGGAATATCTTAACTGCCAAAGTTTAATTTTTCTAATGACAGTTTACTGTAGAAGACAGTACACCCTAGTACACAGCTGCAGCAATAAATTAAAAAATCATTCCTTAGTTCTTCTCTAGTTCTACTAACAACTGAAAATCAACAAAGCAAATAATCTATTTTGTTAAAAATATTCATTATCATGATCAGGGATTTTTTCTTCTAGATTTTCCTTTGAACGGGAAATATATTTCTTATTAATTTTATATTTATATTTCTTATTAATGTTTCTTATTAATTTTATGATTATATGATCATAATCATAGTTGGGAATTTGTACCTTTATATGATATATTTCGATTCCTCTTTCATATTCATATTACTAAAAATAACTGATTTTAAAAGGTATGTATCCACATTTATTTTACTCTCACCCTGCCCCATTCACTCCTCTCCTACCCCTATTTCCTTTAGTTAACCATGTTGAGGTTTTTTTGTTTGTTGGTTGGTTTTAGTTAACCAAGTTTTAAATTTTTATAAACTACTCTTCCACAGTAGCTGCCCAGTGTTTTTTCAGGTCAGTGTAAACCAGGCTAAATATGTACATGTTCTTATTATTTCTTGCCATTTCTTGTGTGTTTATGCCATTCTGAACTGTAACCCTGGATTCACCTTCCTGAAATCTCAGGCAAATTACTTCATCTCTTGTGCTTGCTTCTTTGCCTCCTAGCAAAGATGTGCATTCACTTGAGCATCCTTGATTAAAAAAGTCTTCTTCCATCGGAGAAGGTTTTACTCTTCAAGCAAGCAAGAAGCTCTGGAAAGGATACACATGGAGCAGTGGGGAGGAAAGGCACACCCTCTGCCAGCAAGATTAGCCAAGTCAACAGTGGTTATCAATGAGGTGATAGACGTCACAGCTAAGTCATCCTCACTCCTTCTGGTTTTTTTTTTTTTTTTTTAATATATCTCAGGCAGCATACTTTGAACACTATTCTCCTCCTTGTTCTTTTTCTGAATACATTCTAGTGATGTCTCCCAGTGAGCACATGGTAAGTTCCATTTTTCACTTTAAAAATACAGCAGCACAGTATTTCATTATGTGCAGCACATTCATTTATTTGTGCTCTTTCCATTTTTGTTTATGTAAAAAGTGCAAGTCAGGGTTTCTGAACTGAGATTTCTGGGCTCAGGCGTTGTTCCTTGTAGTCACTTGAAATTCCACAGGTGTTCTTATGGCTCTCTAAGGAGTATATACTAGAGGTACACGAAAGTAGAAATGGTGGTGGCCACAGAACTGATCATAGAGCTTACTTTTTAGAAAAGAAGAAGCCAAAGTGCCTGTGAAGTGACTTACTCAAAGTTATAGAGTAAGCAACCCTACATTGTGCTAGATTCCTGGGGTCACCACTAGCTCTTCTGTGAGTATAAAACCCACTGGATACAAAATAAAACATGATGAGAGCAAAACAGAGCCACAAAGACCCATGGGGACATTTTCTAGGAGGAAGATTGGTTAGAAGAAATCTGCATTTGGATTAGAGAAGGTAGCATTTGAAATGTGCCTTGAGAGATGGGTGCTGATCATGGCAGCATATGCCAGTAAGCCCAGCACTAGAGAGGGTGAGGCAAAAGGGTCACTGCAAGTCTGAGGCCAGCCCAGGCTACACAGTGAGTTCAAAGCAGCCTGCACCACGAAGCTCAAGCTGAACTTGGACTAGCAGTTAGCCATCTGCCACTACCTCCCAAGTGCTGGGATTACAGGTGTGCAACACCATACCTGCTTTGTTTCTTCACTCTTTGCAGACATATGCTAATCCACAGAAGGCTACACAGAAGGAAAGTTATTAACCTTTTAAATCTCAGAAGTGTTTTTGTTTGTCTTTTTGCATGTTGCATGCATGTATGGTAATTTTTAGTTCTTGCTTTTTGGTAAAATATAGAAAAATGTGTTTTGGTTTCTAAAAAAGAAACCACCCACTGTCTATTTTGGTTCTTTCATACTCCAAGATAAAGATGTTGGGGACCAAAAAATACAGGACACATTTGTCTAGCTGATGCCTGTGAACTTAATGTCTAACTCTCTGAAAGTTTAACATGGAACCCAATGTTATTATGTTGGTATAGAAGAGAATCTACCTTAAAAGGACACCCTCATCCTCATGAGATTCAAATTTACACTCAGAGCACGGGTGAAAAAGTTAAACCTTTGCTACTAAAAGGTTCTGCAAATCTTATAATTTGGCTACAAATTCTGCCTATTACAGGACATTTTTGTGTGGAGTTGTTACTATATTTGATAATTTGGATGAAGCTTCCACTTCAATTCCAGGAGTATTTCACAATTTGAGTATGTTTAGAAAAATTAGTGGAAAGACCAGAAATGAAGTTGGTGGAGGGTTCATTAAACCCTAGATTACCTCATTACAGGGATAAGTGATCCCTATACATTCTTAGAGAGTTATGCGTGGATAAGGCATAGACATAACTCCAAACTTAACAAAAACATGTAGAGACACTTTTTTTTTTTTTTTTTTTTTTTTTTTTTTTTTTTTTTTTTTTTTTTTTTTTTTTTGTGTATGTGTGTGTGTTTTTAAGACAGGGTCTCACTATGCAGTTCACGCTGGCCTTGAGCTCACTTTGTAGCTCAGGCTGGTCTTAAACTCAGAACAATCCTCCTGTCTCAGCCTCCCAAGTGCTGGGATTACAGGCCTGCACCACCACGCCCAGCTTCTTTTTTCTTTTCTTTTTTTTTTTTTTGTAGAACCAGGGATTGAACTCATGTCCTTGCAGTTGCTAGGCAAGTGCTTATTCTACTGAGCTATCTCCCCAGCCCCTGTAGAGACACTTGTAGTTAGGTTCTTCTTTAGTTCTGGACATATTTGATGGTGATATCTTCAGATATAATAGAATGTTGGAAGGTTTTTTTTTTCTTTTTCTATTTTTCTTTTTGGTACGAGGTCTTACTATACAACTCAGACTCATAGCGATCCTCCTGTCTCAGCTTCCCCAGCACTGAGTTGACAGGCATGTGCCATCATGCCTGGTTTCAGTGGCCAGCTTGGTGTGGGGCTGGCATGGCATGCAGCACGAGAGATCTAACCCAGGTCCTTGCACTTGCCAGGCAGCTGCTTAGACTACTAAGCTTTCTCCCTGACCTGGATGTTGGGTGTTTTTCCCAGGAAAGATTTTATAATTTTTTTTTGGTTGCTGCTGCTAAAGCTTTTTTTTTTTTTTTTTTTTTTAGTATATATGATTTATTTATTTTTTTGTTATCTCTTTTCTCTTATTACCTTTTTTAAACAAATATTTACTGTAAAGAGAGTATAACAATAATTGATATGACATTAAAAACAGTACTCATTTAGAAGACCAAAATGACAGGTATTTCAAACATTGTTTTAGTACTATACATTTTTATCCTCAGGGTAGTTGCTTAGTTCACAGATATCAGCATATAGAGTTATTCAGGGTAAGAATTCTACCCATTAACTGCTATTTTCAAAAAAACCTGTTGGAAATTCTTAGGACCATTACCTTAACCATCTTGTTTATATATATATATATTATATATATATATATATATATATATATAATATATATATAATATATATAGTTTTTTTAAATTAATTTTATTGAGAAACAGCAATGAGACAGTTTCAAAGCCAATTAATAGGACAGTTTTAATAATTAATACATTGCATATTGTTGTCTTCATAGTGGTTATTCATAGTACAAGATGCAGACATGATATCCTGTCTAAACACTATTAGTACAAATCTTTCTTCTCATTGAATTAAGAGAGATTAGCTATATATCTATCTTAACTATTTTGTATATACAGATACAAAATGGTCCTTCATTTTTATCCCCTATTTTTTTTTAGTTTTGTCAGAAATGTGTATTCCATTGCCATTTAAATATTGTGGGTGTGTGAATCCAGCAAAATAATCCAATATAGTCCAGTAGTCCATAATAATAGTAGGTTATCTGTAGGACTGGCAATGTCAGATGTTGTTTACTTGAGCCTTTTA
>PVKA01027095.1:0-30921 GCA_004027165.1 Ctenomys sociabilis
TCCTCTTCTTCCTCTCCCTCCTCCTCTTCTTCCTCTCCCTCCTCCTGTTCCTTCTCCTGGGAATCTCAGCTTTAACATTCTTCCGTGGGGGCTCTAGGGTGCCATCTGCGTGACAGTGCACGGGGCAGGTGCGGACTGGGGGGGGGGCAGGCTGCAGCTGGCAAGGCTGCAGCAGCGCCGCCTGCTGGGAGGTTGGCAGCAGGGCGAGAAAAGTGTGGGGGCAAATGGGGCTCAGGGTCTTGGGTGCAGAGGCCCAGGACACCGAGCTGGCGAGGAAAGTGGGAAGTGTGCACCCACAGTAGACAGACCTGGGCCTGAGAGTGCTTGCCCGCACGGTCTTCAGCACAGGATTCCGGGTCTGGCTAAGGCTGGCAGGGGCGGTGCCTTGTCTCCACTCAGGGTGCTGGGTGCACGAGCAGCAAAGGCTCTGCCAAGGCCTGCTCTGAGGGCTCTTGCTGGCACGACTAAGCCCAGGGGTCCTCAAACTCTGGCACTGGGCCATCTCCCCACAACAGGACACAGGAGGTACGGGAAGGGCTGGTGCATCCCAGGTCG
Organism: Ctenomys sociabilis; assembly: GCA_004027165.1. Lineage (NCBI taxonomy): Eukaryota > Metazoa > Chordata > Mammalia > Rodentia > Ctenomyidae > Ctenomys > Ctenomys sociabilis. The sequence continues at coordinate 556 of PVKA01027095.1, forward strand.
GAGCCTGGGCCTCTTCCCTGGCCAGGAGCTGGCTCCCGCGCCGCGGTCCCTTATCTCCTTAGATTCTCAAGGGACGCTACAAGGGAGGTGTACAGAGAACTGACAATCCCAGCAGTAGTGCTCAGAGGGGGTGGGGTTTGAGCTGGGGCGGTCCAGCCTTCCTGCCAACCCTCCTGTGTCCTGATAGGGCCAGACCTGGCTTTGCTGTGGGTGGCAGCTGTGGCTCCCCACAGAGGGCCCCGGTGACCTGTCCTCGCCCCTGTCCTTGCCCCTGGATGCCGCCACAGGCCACCCAGAAAGCGTGGCTGTAACTTGAGTCTGCTAGGCTGGGGGTGACAGGCAGGTGGGGGGCTGACAAGCAGGCAGGGCACTTGCCCGCACACTGGCCGCAGCTGCTTGGCCTTGGCACCCTGGAGGCCGTGGTCCTTGCCATGGGCAGCAAGCAGACGGTGTTCACGCACGAGCAGCTCGAGGAGTACCAGGTGGGCATGGTGGCGAGCATGGGACAGTGCCCCTCCCTCCGGCTGTGCACAGCGTGGGCTCCCGCAGAACTCTGTGGGAATCAGGCTGCCCGAGCGAGTTGGGGCATAGAGGGGACGAGGGCCAGGCCCAAGATGAGGCCAGGGCTAAGGCCACACCATTGTCCCCAGGACTGCACGTTCTTCACCAGGAAGGAGATAATGAGGTAAGTCGGGGGAGGGGCCTTGCACAGAGCTGGAGACCTTTGCAAGGGGTGACCCAGTGCGTCAGTGCGTCATGGCATGAGGGTGCTTGCAGTGGGGGCACAGAGAAGCCATATGCTGGCCTGTCATCTAAGCCCTGGGGAGACCGACGCAGGAGGATTGTTGCTGCAAGTTATAGGCCAGCCTGGGCCACATAGAGTGCAGGACCTGTTTGAGCTGCATAACGAGACCCTGTCTCACAGCAACACTGAAGCCTGAACGCTGTCCTGTTGTTGCTGACCAGCTGGGGCTTCCTCTCAGGGAGGGCTGTGGGCAGGGGTGGCACCTCAGCACCCCTGCAGAGAATGCAGCCAGCCTTGGTTGTGGGTGGCACTGTGGGGTCTGCTGGGCATGAGCCCGGTGAACTGGCACACACGAGTGCCCTGTTGCCATCCAGCCTTGGGGCTTTGTCCAGAGGCCCCAACCGATGGCCTGGCAGCCATGAAACCCAAGCCGCTTGGGCTCGGTGGCCGTGAGGGCAGGGTCGGGCCCTGAGTGTGGGCACAGGGCATCCATTATTGATGGGTGCACTTCTCACCAGGGAGCCCATTGTCTGAACCTGGACAGCTGTGGGGTCACCTTGGCCATTGCGATCAGATTACTGTCTGGGAAACTGAGGCTGGGATAGAGCCAGGGGACCTCACACCACAAGGACGCTGCAGGCTGGCATCTTGCCTGTCCCAAGCTTCCTCAGCACTGGAATAACCGATGCTTGGAGAGGAAGCGGGATGTGCCAAAGCCTCACGGGAACCTGTGCTCCAGGCGCCACTCCTTGAGGCAACCCTGAGGGATGCAGGGGTCAGGACCAGCCGTGGGCTCCTGCCCAGCTGCTGAGTACAGACTTCTTACCAGGCTTGTGGGCTGCGGGGAGGGGCACCTCCCAGGGGCCGCCAAGCCCTGCTCCACCCCTTTGGATACAGCCCTGGCAGCTTGGAGACCTCAGGGTCAGCAAGCGTGTCCTTGCATGGCCACCACTCAGTCTGGGCCACCGCAGGCGCAGCATCTCCCGGTGGGGGCATGTGATGGAGAGCTGGCCTTCTGGGGGAGGGTGCGAGTGGTGTAGGATGCTTTGTCCTTTAAAAAACTGCATCGCCTCTGCCTTGGCTCTTGGGAGAATCTAGCTTAAAGAGAAGGAAGGAAGGTGTAAGGGCTGCAGAGACCGTCTTGGTGACAATGTGACGATGTGTGGCGCTGCAGAGAATACTTGGGGCTTTCTGGATGCTCGTTGTGAAACAATCGGGCCATAAGCACACTCTTTTTTGCCATCTCCGTCTCCCTGGTGAGCTCGTACTCCTACTGCCAAGCCAGCGTCAACACCCCTCCTCCAGAGATCCTTTTCTTCTCCCTGGCTTGCTTTTCCTTCTGCAGCCTTCCCCATCCTTGGGTGTTCACCCCATGTTGGTCCCATCTACTGGTGGCTGAGGGTCAGACCCAGGGCCAGTGGCTCCTAGGGACCCAGCCTTGTGCAGTGTGGCTGAGCAGCTGCCAGGTAAGGCGGGACAAACCCTCCCTCCTCTGGCTCCAACCTCCCTGGCATCCCCTCCCACCAGGCTCTTCTACCGTTACCAGGACCTGGCGCCCCAGCTCGTGCCCCTGGACTACACCGGCTGCCCAGCCGTGAAGGTGCCCTACGAGCTCATCGGCAGCATGCCAGAGCTGAAGGTGTGGCTGGGGAGCAGGGGCATTAGCGGGGCCCCCCCCTGGCATCCTGCACTGCGGATGGATCCCACCGCGACTCCAACTACAATAGATGCAAAAGCCGAGGTCTGAGAAGTTAGCACCCTTGATCGACTCACACAGTTACAACTCAGCAGGCAGGATCAAAGCAGGAGTGCTGGGGGAGAGGTGAAACCACACAGTTAAACAATAACAAGCTATTCCAAACTGCATGTGGCGTCCCATGACTAATTCCAGCACTGGAAGGCTGTGGCAGGGGGATTGCCTTTTCAAGCCCAGCCAGGGCAATTTAGTGACTTAGCCAGACCTTATCTAAAATACCGAACTAGGGATATAACTCAAATGCACAGGCTCTGAGTTCAATCCCCAGAACTGAAAAGGAAATAACCTAGGCGCGGGGTTAGGGCCACGTACGGCTGGACAGATGCTCAGGGAACTCCTGCTCAGTGCCGAGGGTCCAAGACAGCCTCTGTCTGATTGGCCAAATAGAGTCACATGTCTAATTCAACACCCAATCATAATCAGCAGTTGAATGGAATACTCTGATTGGCCTCCCCTGGGCACACGGTACTCTGGACCGGAAGTCATGGCAGGCAACTGGTCCGTGGTGTTGAGGCTGCGGCTTGTGGGCGCCATCTTGGCGGAGAGTCCTGAGGGCCCGGGAGGGCTGATCCGGTCGGGTCCTGGAGACCCTCCCGGTGTCTTTCTTGTCCCAGGACAACCCTTTCCGCCAGCGCATCGCCCAGGTCTTCTCCGAGGACGGCGACGGCAATATGACGCTAGACAACTTTCTGGACATGTTTTCCGTGATGAGCGAGATGGCCCCGCGAGACCTCAAGGCTTACTACGCTTTTAAAATTTATGGTGCGTGCAGAGCTTTGGGCCAGCGCAGAGGGCTCCCCGTCTCAGCCTGGGCCCGGCTCACACCCGCTGGCCACACCCCTTCCCGGAGGCAGGAGCGGGTGGTGGCCACTGCTGCGGGGCCGCGCTGCTCGCCCTGCCCGAGCCCAGCTGCCTGAGCTATTGGGCTGACCGATGGCTTCTGCAGTGGTGTGTCTTCAGGGCTGCTCTTTGCCTCGTTTTGGTGGTGCTGAAGACGGGGCCCAGGCCCAGGCCCAGGCCAGGCGCGCCAGCCTCGACCGCCCAGCCGCACCCCAGCGGGGATCTGTGCCATCCTCACTTTCCAAGACCAGGGTGGCGACAGAGGCTGTTTGGTCCATGCGTGACACAGCGAATAGTTGCTGAGTGAATACACAAGGAGAAGGAAAGTAGTTTCTGGTTCCTTCCAGGCCCCCAGTAAATAGTCATGAGTGAAGGGTGACAAACATGTACGTAGGACACAGGAGCCCACTAGACACCGACTCAGAGCATGCATGTGAAGTCACCTCAGTGCCAGGCACACAGTGGGCACTCAAAACAAACGACCGAGGCGTGGTGAAGCACGCCGGTAACCCCAGCACCCTAGGAGGCTGAGGAAGGAGGAGCCCAAGGTTGAGCCCTGCCTGGGCAACTTAGTGACTTAGCAAAACCATATTTCAAAATAAACACATTAAAAATGGGAATGTAGCTCAGCATGAAGGCCTCTGGTTCAATCCCCCAGAACCAGGAGGAAATGCCCAAATACCTTGTTAGTAAGTGAAAATTACCATGATAGCAGTCACACCGAGTAACTTCTCCATAAGTAACGCAGATGAATGAATGAATTATTCCCAGCTGTTTCTTGCCAGTCCCAAAGAAAGGGCCAGCATTTACCCCCCAGTGCCTCAGTTTCCTCCTGTGTCACAAGATACTGAGCTATATCTGCCCGGTGCCACCTGCCGTCCACACCCCTGTGCCCCACAGACTTTAACAATGATGACTACATCTGTGCCTGGGACCTGGAGCAGACGGTGACTCGGCTGACCCGGGGCGAGCTGAGTGCCGAGGAGGTCCACCTGGTGTGTGAGAAGGTGCTGGACGAGGCGGATGGCGACCACGATGGGCGGCTGTCCCTGGAGGACTTCCAGAGCATGATCCTGCGGGCCCCCGACTTCCTCAGGTGACACCCGCCCCCACCCTGATGGAGACTGTCATGGGAAGTCCTCTGCTGAGTGACTACGACCTTGGGAAACTCCCGCTTTCCTGACTGTAGCCCTTGGGTCTGGGGATAACTGGGAGCCCCGGGGCGCCTCCTGGGGGTGAACACGACGCCTTGGCCCAGCAGCTTCACAGGGAACAGCCCGTGCTACTCTACTCGGCAGCCTGGGGCCCAGTGTGAGCCCCGCTGCAGGGCTGAGGCGGAGTGGGGAGTGAACACAGGAAGGATGAGCCACAGACCCCGCCCAGCCTGTTTCTGGGCTTTGAGCCAGCCTAGATCAGGTTTCACATGGCAGGCATGTGTCATCCCAGCAGTCTGGGAGGCTGAGGCAGGAGGATCACACATTTGCACCCAGCCTGGCAACCAATGAAAGGCTCTCTCCAACAAAACCAAAAGACAAAAGAAAGGCAGCAGCTTCCATGTCTAGGGACAATGGTATGAAATCACACTTGTGTGTGCATGAATGGGTTAACTGGTGCAGTGTCACAGCACTGGCGTGGCTGGGTTGTTGACACTGATTTCGATTCTCTTTCCAGCACCTTCCACATCCGCATCTGAGGAGGGCGTCTGCTGGAGGAGCTGCGACAGGGCTGCCATAGGAATAAAGAGTCACTAAGTCATACCTGCTGTCCCCCCTTCCCATTTCCATCTTCGATCTGGAGGCTGGGTGGCAGGAGGCTCTGTGTCTGCAGTATCCTGCTGTTGGCCTTGGAGGTGACTGGGTCCTCTCTGGGCCATGTTCATTGCTTCCATGGACCTCTGCATCAACTTCTGGATCTCTGCCCTCTTAAAGGTGGCAGTGCCACTCTGTGTCTGTGGGACAGTGGCTAGTGGGTGTGCACCCCATGGCTGGGGCTGTCACTGCCAGCATCTCAAGTCTCTTCTTGTCCCTGTCCTAGGGACATTCTGAGGGGGAGGTGACAGGGAAGCCATTTGCAGAGGTGGGGACCACACTTCACAATTACACACACTGTCCCTCTGCTGTGTCAGGTGAGGGATGGTCACACTGTCCCCTGCAGGGAGCCAGGCCACACCTCAAGGAGTCACTGGCGGGACTGACACAGCTGGGATTGGGGCCTCACCCCTGCTCCAGCAGCATGGCTGAAAGGTGCGTGCCAGTGGATGGCCCTGCTGCCAGCCACATTGGTTAAGAAACTACTGCGTCCCCAGGGTGACCTCCAGGTCCCCCGAGGAGGAGGGCCTGCCCTGTCCTCATTATCCTGGTGAGAAGTTGGCCCAGAAAATCTGGATTTGCTGAAGGGCACTCAGCACTCAGCCTGAGGCTCCCTCCAGAGACATCACCACTCTGGAGCCCTCCTGCCTTTTTAAATTTTTATGTGTTTTAGTACTTGGCATTGAACCCAGAGCTTTCACACTGAGCTCCATCCCCAGATTCTACCCTTTTTGAGACAGGGTCTCACTGTACTCCAGGCTGCCCTTGAACTTGCAGTGAGCCTCCTGCCTCAGCCTCCTGCTTGTCCCCAAGCGCTGATGCTATGTGCTGCAGAGCACCGAGCCATCTTTGTCCACAGTTTCGCCCTCCTGGGGAGGTGGCCCTGCTGGCCCAGCTCTGCAGCATGGTTTGCACGGCTGTGATCCTGGCTCAAGTCTGGGCTACCGCCAAAGCTCTGTGCTTGTGGCCTCGCTGTGCCCCTGAAATGCACTCTCTTCTCAGGCTCAGGGAGCATACATTCCTGGTGGGCTTGCTGAGGGCCGTAGAAGGCATCCCCAGAACCCACAGGCTCTGGCCCAGGGACACCGCCATCTCCAGTGTGCAGATCCCTCAGATAAACAACGTGGGATCTGAGCAGGCCCCCCTGCGGCCTTGCCACCCCACAGTGCCAGCGGCCACTGCCCTGCCCCAGAAACGCCCTTCTGCACACATCCATACATATGCAGATTTCAGTTTCAGTTTTTGGTTTTTGCAGCAAGGTCTGTCTGTGTAGTGCAGGCTGGCCTCACTGTAGGAGATGCTCCTGGCCCGGCCTCCTCGAGCTTGTTCAAAGACTGTTTTCCGTGCGTGGTGGCTGAGCCCTGGATCCGATTGGTGGGTACCAAGTGCAGAATTGTAGCCACCAAGGAGGGCTGGGTGGGCAGAGCAGACCCCACCTGCTGCCATGAGGCTGGTCGCTGGCTGGGGGGATCAGATCACAGACTGTTCCCCGTACGCTGAGGTCCTGGAGGACGGCGGGTCTCAGCTGGGCAAAGCCCCTAGCAGTACCCCGGGGCAAAGGGTGGTGGGGGCAGGTGCTCTTCAGGGAGCGATTCTGTCCCCCTTGGCTCGGGTGGCTGGGCAGACAGCGTTCTCCTGAGCGCTTCGGTGCCAGCTCCTGTCCCCTGGGGTTGCCTTGCTCCAGGTGATGGGCCTGGAGGCCTTCCTGGAGGGAGTGTCGCTTTCCCTCACGGATGTGGCCACATATGGTCCTCAGGGGCCCATTGTCCCTGCCTGTTTGCTGTGGTCCTGGAAATGGTTGACGCCGAGGACCAGGCACCTGAGGGTGGCGCCAGGCTCATAGCCCCGAGGTGGCCTTCCAGCTGCTGCTGGACCCGCCTGCCCACTGCGGGCAGTGCTCTGAGATGCTGCTGAAGTTTCTGACTGGCCTGCTGCAGAGGCACCCTTGGGGGCCACAGGGACCTGCTCCACCGGTTTGGTCTCCTCTGCAGACACTGCCTTGTCCTTCAATGGATGGAGAGGGGCAGGTGCTGGAGGACCCTGAAATGGAGGCAAGGAGACCTGGGCAGGCGCCCACCCAACCACCACCTGCCCATCCCTGGGGCATGTGTATACTCTTTTTGTGGCAGGGACCACCCCACAGCTGTCCGTCTGTCAGTCCCATCCCACACAGTAGCACCATCTCCCAGTTTGGACTTGGCATGTGGACTTGTGTGGCGGCTGGAGGTGGCCTTGGGTCCTTCTAACCCCACCAGGACAAGAAACTCAGATGGCCCAAAGCGAAGGGCTGTGGAGGGAGCGCACTAGTTCTGTCTCAGCTGCTGCCACTGCAGGAGCTTTGTGACCTCAGTGTGAGCCGGCAGCACCGAGATACAAGCAAGCGCGGACCTCAGGAGAAGACAAGAAGGGCTGCGGCAGAGGCAGGCATCGGGCCTGTGTGGAGCTGCCAGGGTGGGCGCTGACATAATTTCATGTGCTAGTTTTAATTCTAGTTAGTTAGTTGTGGCCCTGGAGCTGGGACCCAGGCCCTTTCCAGTAAGCTGAACCTCTGCCCTTTTTACTATTTATTTTGAGCCAGGGTCTTGCAGATTTGCTCTCAGCCACATTGCTGAGGCTCGGGTGGAGCTTCCTTGATGGGGAAGCCAGGGCCAACAGTCAGGGGCTGTTTGCGGGATCAGCAGGGAAGGTGGGGGCTGCAGAGGGGACCCTTGAAGGTGGACTGGAAGCAGAAGCCCAGCGTGGGAGCCCGGCAGCAGAGACACAGCTTGTGCAAGAGCACTGAAGTCCCCGCTGACCTGTACCACAGCAGGGACAGCAGAAGCAGTGGAGAGGCGGAGTGCGGCTGGATGGCGACCTGCAGACAGGAGGTCATTGGAGGGCTTTAAGCGCGACTGGGGCCTAAGTCGCCCCCCTGGAGGAGCTCCTCCAGCGATGGGGTCAGCCCTGTACCCCCTTGCCACATGGAGTTGCCACCCCTTGTACCTCTGGGCCCCAGCAGGATTCCCGATGCTCTCTGGGGCCAGGCTCTGGGCTGGCAGTGTCTTGTGCCAGGACACAAGACACAGGTGGCACAGAAAAGGAGACCCTCATAGTCCACAGCAGCAGGGTCCTTCTGTGTGGGGGAGATGCGATTTAGGTCCTGGGCAGGGCCGAGGAACAGTGCCTTCTCCGTGGGATCGCTAGGGATCCAGGGCTGTGCACCCACTGCCTTGGAAGGAAGCGCCCCTCCCAACTCAGCCAAGGGGCCATGCATGGAGACCAGTGCTTCGCGGGGATCCTCTGCCTGCAGGGGACCCGGGCCGAGCAGCTCACCTGCCCGCAGCCCTGCATGAGCAGCTGCCCGTGTGGCTGCAGCGGCCAGCGCTGGGGGAAGGCGACCAGGGCGTACAGCGAGGTGTGAACTGCGTCCTCCCCACTCAGCACTAGGCGGCCGTCGTCCAGCAGCGTCACCATGGTGTGGCAGCAGCGGTCCTACAACACGTGGAGGGAAGAACTCACAGTTCCCCTGCCTGGGATTCCCTGCTAGAACTTGCCTTGCAGTTCTGGGGAGGGCGCTGGAGCTCAGCCCCAGACGCAGCGCCCAGGAAAGTCTTCTGGGCAGGGCGAGCCTTGCTGAGTGCTGGGCAGACAGCAGGCGCTGGATACAGGCGTCTGGGGCTGGCCCATCTGATCCCGCAGGGTCCTGGGTGGAGGCGGAGCCTGCGCGGAGGCGGAGCCAGCCTGGGCCTAGCCCTCCAGGCTGTTTGCCAAGTGCCCAAGCTCCACAGGGAGTCGCGCCCCAGCCTCACCTATAGGACAGCGTGTAGCCCACGTGGCTGTGGCTGACTCGGATGAGGAAGGATCCCGGGGGCTGCAGCTCCAGCAAGCTGTCAGCATCCCTGGAAAGGTGGGCTGGTGAGGAGGCCGCTGCCGTGCGCTGGCCCGGTTCGGGCTGGAGAGCCTGGGCCGAGGTTGGGAGGCCATTCCTCCCAATTTTATCTGCTTTTCTTTTTGTACCAGAAATCAAGCTCAGGACCTTGTGCTTGCCGGGTTCAATCCAATATGGACAACAGTCTAAAGCCAGTTGTTCTTGGTTGTGTAACCTCGGGACATTCATGGGCTGCGATAGGCCTCAGGTGTGGTAGACACACCCGAGGCTCCTCCCCTGAGTGACCGCAGGAGGGCGCCCCCCACCCCAGCCCTTCCACATCCTCCTCCAGGGAGGGCATATTCTTTCTGGGGACCTGATGTCTCCAGGTGCTCCGCAAAGGCTGTGGTTATTACTTTGAATTTTGGGAGTGGTGCCGGGATGAAGCCAGAGCCTTCGCTCAGAGCCACTTCTCCAGCCCTTCCTCACGGTGTTTCGAGACAGGAGCGCACTGCGATGTTACGTGGCTCAGCTGGGCTTGAACCTGGGATCCTCCTGCCTCTGCCTCCCCTGGAGCTGGTTATAGGCTCACCCCATGTCTGGGCCTCCTACTTCCTAAGCATAGCTGCTGGGAGATTTAAAATTGCAGTATGTGGCCCATGTCTATTCCAACTGCATGGAACAGGTCCAGAGCTCTGAAATTGTGCCCGGTGTCCCTCTGCTGGGCCTTGACGGCTTATTTCAGGCCCTTGCACGCAGAACGTGGTGAAAAGTTCTACTTCCTGCTTGGCCTGGTGACACGCACCTGTAAGCCTAGTTGATCTGGCGGCTGAGGCAGGAGGACTGGCGGATTTAATGCCAGCCTAGGCATTTTAGTAAGACCCTGTCTTGCAATAAAAAAGCCCACAGGGCTGGGGTGCCTCTCATGGTGCATACTTGCTCAGCATGCATGAGGCCTGGGTTCTGGGCCGGATGGCAAAAGTAATACAAGGAGCCCCTATGAAGGAAGTAACCTAGCTCGAGGCTGCACAGCCACGCACAGAGGAAGATGTGTGTGTGTGTGCTCGTGCATGGGCGCAGTCCTCGCTCATGGGAGATGGCGCCGTGGAACCACTTGGGAATGCTGTCCTGGGCCAGCTGGTCCATTTGGGTGTGCAGGAACCAGTCCAGGTGAGGGGGCAGCGGTGGGGGCAACCCCTTGGCCTCTGCCATGGCCTGTGGACAGAGAGCACCTGTGGGGTAGGGGACCAGAGGGCTTGGCCCAGAGCCTGCGCCAGCCTGATCTGCACAGCTTTGGGCTGCGGCGCCCCGCTATGATCCCAAAGCTCTTATTTTATTTTTTTTTTGCGGAACCAGGGATTGAACTCAGGCCCTTGAGCTTGCCAGGAAAGCACTTATTCCACTGAGCCACCTCCCTGGCCCTTTTATTTTTTGTTTTGAGGCCAGGTATTACTAGGTCACTATGTTCCCGGGATGAGCTGGAGCTGGCATCTGCCTGCCTCAGCCTTCCACAGTGCTGGGAGGGGGGCATGGCCAGAACACCAGCTTCCTCTGTGGTCTCCAGCCCTAGCTTAGGCTTGTCTGGTGCCAGGAGGGCACACTGACATGAACAGCCCTGAGATGGTGACAATACAGCCATGAGGTGGTGGCCTGGGACCCAGCTGTGTTTCTCTGGGACTTTATGACAGGGTGCCCCATGGGAGACATGGTGAATGGCAGACAAAAGAGGCTTCCTGCTGCTAGTGGAGTAGCAGGCCTGAGGCCTGGGATGCAGGCCTGCTAGCTGTGCCTGTGGAGAGGTTAGGGCCGGCCCGCACACACAGCCAGGTGCTATCTGAGTTCAGGTCTGCCGTTTGGCTCTCCAGCTGCAGTGTGGGCATCTTCTGGAAGGGGTTCTAGTTTTAGTTTTTGGCAGTGGGTGCTGGGGTGAACCCAGGGCCTCCAGCTGGGGACCACCACTCACCCCAGAGCCACACCAACGCCATGAACTTTCAATCCAGGTGTAGTTGCCACAGGTTAGGACAGCAGTGCCCAAGGCAGGCCAGAGCCACACTGCGACAGGCCAGCCCACCCCACCTCAGTGTGTGCAAATGCCGGCCACCACATCGGTGTGGCGACAGTGGCTTAGTGACGTTTCCCAGACTGTATTCTTATCACCCAGCAGCACACCTTCCTATATCGTTGTCTGTCTTTATAGTTTACAGGAACCCTAGTCATAACTGCCTCAGGATCATGTTTCCGAGCTTACCTACACTCCCGTCCTCCATCTTGGAAAACTCCTAAAGATCCTTCAAGACCCAGCACAAACGTCCCCTCCCCAGGAAGCCTCCCTGCCTCTCTCCAGACAAAGCTCTGATACTTCCTCCTCCTCCTTTGTCACCACAGTTGGACCAGCCATGATCCCATGGATATGGAGTGTCCTGATGCTGCCTCCACTGGGGGGAAGGGGCCTGCTGGGCCCTGGGTCCAGGGCTGGGGTCCCCATCCTGATCTCAAGTGCTGAGGGATGGTTGGGCATGGAGGTAGAGGAAAAGGTGGGTAACCAGTGATGGTTAACTAGTACTGAGTAACTAGATGGATAACTTGGGATAACTGGTGATGGATAGTGATTGATAACTAATGATGGGTAACTAGCAATGCTAAGTTATGGGCACCTAGTAACTAGTAACTAGTGCTGGGTCATTAGCAATGGGTAACCGCTAGCCAGTGATTAGTCAGTAATTGGTAAATAGTGATGAACAACTAGTAGAGGCAACAGTGGGTAAATTGTGAGGGTAAATAGCAATGGTAACTAGTAATAGGTGACTAGTAACCAGTATGTGTGATTGGTGGTAGGTAACCAGGAACTGAACTTGTGGTAGGTAATTTGCAGTGGGGCACTAGCAGTAGTTCACTAGTAGCTGGTAACTAGTGATAGGTAGTTAGCAGCAGGTTGCCAGTGGTGGGTAACTATCAAATCTGGTCCGGCCGAGCCCTTGGCCTTTGTCCTCCCCGTGTCCCCAGCAGGATCTCCATTTCCTTCTAGGTCCTACTTTTTTTTTTTTTTTTTTTTTTGTCTTTTTGAGACAGGGTCTCACTGTGCAGTTCAGGCTGGCCTTAAGCTCACTTTGTAGCTCAGGCTGGTCTCAAACTCACGACAATCCTCCTTCCTCAGCTTCCCAGTGCTGGGATTACAGGCATGCGCCACCACGCCCAGCTTCTAGGTCCTACTTTTGGACTTTAATTCCCCGTGGTGCCCTCAGAAGCCCAGGCTCTAACTTGCTGTGCAGACGCCACCTGCCAAGCCTGCCCACCCCACTGCCTCTCGCAGACCCCGTGCTCTACGGTCCTGTCCTCTTCTGCTGCCAGGCTGTACCTGCTGGGGGACATGTCCTGTCTCAGGGCCCAGGTGACTGGGTGCTGGCTCTGCTGCTGTAGCCAAGTTTTGGTTCAGGGTCTGCGTTTGACCGTTATGGGTGGTGCTGCCCCAGCTATTCCTGTTTCCTCCAATGTGAGTGGGGACAGCCAAAGCCAGGACCACTCGGACACCAGGTCCCAGCCCACGGTGAGGGCCCAGTCAGGCTTGCAGCCCCATGTCCATGTCCACCGGTGATGAGAGGGCCAAGACGTCACCGAAGTCGCTTAGGCCACCAGCACCAGCTGCCATCACTGAGGCCAGCAGCTGAGGCTGCTCCCAGGCAGCTCTCTGGGTGGTCCCCGTTTCTATAGCAGAGGAAGGCAGGTACCTGCGCTGGGACCCTCTGGAATAGGCGGGGCTCCTCCCGGCCGCAGCCAGTGGCTTCCTGCCCAAGCCCCGCCCAGTTGGGCACAGGCAGAGGGATCCTCGCCCTGGGAGTGGGCCCAGCAGGCAGGGACCCTAGCAAGGGATATGTGGATTCAGCGGGACCTTGCGGAGTGGCCTCGTGTCTCAGCATCGGTCTTCCCTCTCACAGCTTTGGCATGACTGCACCCTCCCTCGTCACCCGAGCTGCTGGGGAGTATGTGCCAGGTGGCAGGCCTGTGACCCCAGCACTCTGGGAGGCTGAGGCAGGAGGCTGACAAGTTTCAGCAATTCAGTGAAACGGTCTTAAATAAAAAATGAAAAAAGTCAGGACACAGCTCGAAGTGAAGGCCCCAGACCTACAGAGGAAGAGACAAGCGGGGCAGGTGCCCAGCGCCACACCGCCTGCTCCTATGTGGCCTAAAGGGGGCGCTGGCTTCAGTGAGACCCGGTGGGTGCAGTGCTGCTGTGCTCCGGACAGCAGGGATGGCCAGGACCTGTCGCTTGGGGTGGCTAGGTGTCATGGCCTAGGAACTCGGAGGTGGAGTCCTCCCTTGCTCAGGTCCCCTCTCAGAAGGGCATGACACCCACCCACACAGACCGCAGTCACAGGAAGGAAGCAAGCGTGTGCATGGCAGTGGCGGGCCACGGGGTGGGGTAGGGGCCACTGCTAGACAGGGCTAGGCTGGCTTCCTCTGGAGGAGCACTGCAGTGCCGTCGGCCCTTAGGGGCAGATCTGGGCACCGTGGGCGGAGCTGCCATGTAAGGGGAGATGTTGCGGGCACCGCTGCTAATGCCGTGCGGCCCATGGGGTCTCCTCTGTGACAAGCTGATGACAGTGGCCCTGACTCTCATACCACTGCAGGCCCCTTCTCTTACACAGCCACCACCTCACAGTGCCACGCAGGGACCAACTTCCAGACACAGCTGTCCCCAGGCTACTGCACCACACTGGCACTTTTCAGTCGACAGGGTCTGGCTGTATAGTCCAGGCTGGCCCTAAACTTTTGGAGATCTTCCTGCCTCAGATGCCCAAGTACTGAGACTATAGGCTTCAGGGCGGTTCTGATTTGCGATGCCTTGGGGGAATCTGGGGAGCTCAGTGGGCCCAGAGCATGTCACGGTAGTGGGGCTGGAGCCCTCTGGACACTCCCCTGTAGGCAAGGAGACCCAAGAGAGCAGGTTGTGCTGCTGCTCGTGACAAGCGTGGCGACACTGATCCCGGCCCAGCGTGCCTGCTGCTGCCGTCCTTCCCCTGGGAGCCGCCTGTCCCTTGCTCTGTGCCTAGGCAGCACCCGCCAGTGCCGAGCCTGCACAGTGCCTGGGCCATGGCTCTGCCTGCAGTGGGACCGCCTGGTCCTCAACCTTTGGCCTCGTGCTGCAAGTCAGAGAAACCCATTTTTCTTTATTCCTCTTCTTTTTTGTTTTCAGACAGGGCCTCATGACATAGCCCAGGCTGGCCTTGAACTCAGTGACCCTCCTGAGTGTCAGGATCATGGCTGTCCTTCTTTGCAACTGTCCTGCTGGAGGGGATTTCACTCTGAGAACAAGGTGTGTGCGGGACAGCTGCACACTGCTCCGGGACCAGGAAGCTCGGCTTGGCCTTCCGGGTGCCGAGCCCTGCAGGGCAGCTCCCCACTGCATGCAGCTGGGCTCCTGGCAGGGCTGCGATGACAGCAGCAGCTCCACCTTCTCCTCTGCCAGTGCTGGGTGGGACAGGGTCACATGATGTACTTCATACCAGCCCTTTTTAATTATGCTCAGACAGGCACACACAGAAGAGCTGCAGGGTTTGGCTTAATTGCTAAGGCTGGGCTTGAGACCTTCCCGCCTCAGCCTCCCAAGTGCTAGGACACAGGCACACATCACGTTTTTATTTTCTGGAGCCAGGGCCTCACTGTGCTGGCCAGGCTGGCCCTGTACTGCCAGCACGAGCAGTCCTGTGGCTCTGCCTGTGGCTGCACGCAGGGCACACCAGCACCCTGGTTTTCACTGTGCCCTGCTAGGACTTCGGACAGAACCCAGGGCTGTGCCAGCCCCACTTGCAGTCCCAGGCCCTTTCTACAACTTTGATAGGGTCTCACCATGCTGCTAAGCTGCTCAGGCTGTGTTCAGACTTGTGCCCTCCTGACCCAGACTCCAGAACAGCTGGGTCCACAGCCATGTGCCACTGTCTGGCAGGAAAGGTACTCGATGAGCTGTCTTTGAGACAGGCCCTCCCTCTGTAGCCCTCCCCCCTCGGCCTCCCAGGTGTGCACCACCTCCCCACACTGGGAACCCTGCCTCGGGGCAGGACACGGACATCAGATCTGTGAACTTGGAAATGGGTTTTAATCTTTTGCTCTCTGTGGATGTAGGTCTGGGTGCAGACAGGGTGGATTAGACACAGGGCAGACTACAGCTGGGGTCGGTTTCAGTTGGGTGTGGAGAACTGGGACACAAGGACTCAGGCTAACAGTTGCTGGGGGGGTGGGGGGCAAAGTGGCAGAGTGGGCACCGGGCACTCCGGCCCAGGCCTCAGGCTGGATCATAGGCACGCTGGCAGTCTCCAGCCTAGAAGGCAGGGACAGCATCACGGGCTGCGAGTGGCTGCACCAGGCCGGGACGGGTGCACCCAGTCGCCCGGCTCTGCCACTGGGCTGACGTGGGGTGGCGTTGCTGCTGGCACTAAGACTCTGGAAAAATAAAATCTCAGCTAGAAAGAAGGTCCCACTTGAAGGTGCGGGGCGCAGGGCCCAATCCAGGGAGGCCTGTGCGTGGCAGGCTGGTGTCCCCTTGGAGCCCACGAGGGGCCAGTGAGGGCCCTGGCCCCGTCCTCGGAACAGCGGTGCACGGATGTCTCTATTTGTGCTTCCCTTTGGTTTAACAGTTAAGGAGAGGGGAGAGGAATGTATTTTGTCGTTTGTCCAAAACTGAGAATTGGCGACGGCAGATGCCAGACTTGCCAGGTGATGCCTCCCAGGCCTGGAGGCTTCCGTGAATGCTCACGGGCTGCAGCAGACAGACGGAGAGACACAGGCCGCCGGGGCTGCTGCTGCTGCCACCCTGGGCCCTGGAGCACGCTGCCCACACGATGCCGTTCCTCAGGCCCGCACGGTGATGTTACAGGAAAAACAGCAGACTCTCAACTCTCCATCTCCCAGTTGAAAAAATCAGATGGTTACTAAAATAAATGATTTCTCAGTGGAGGTCTGGCAGCAGAGGCTGTGGCCATGTGGCGCTAGAGGGTCCCGCTGGGCGCAGGCCCGGGACAGGCACAGTCAGCTGGGCGAGCCAGGCTCGGGAGGGTGCAGCACTCACAGGAGGATGCAGCGGAAGAAGCTGCTGCGCTTCTGCTGGTCTGGCGTGATCTTCACCCCCTGGCTGCTGCCCTGTGGGCTGCTGCCTTCCTGAAGTCACAGGGGATTTTCTTGGGTCATCACCGCACAACAGAGACGCACAAACCACCTGGCTGCCCCCACAGCCAGCCACCCGATCCAGCCTCTCCCAGTCATCTCCCACGTTCAGCCCCACACCCATCCCACTGCCTGCTCATCGCTTTCACCCACTCAGTCTTTTCCACCTACCCGGCCACTCACTTCCACCCCCCATTCTCTTCCAGCCAACCATCCTCCCTTTTTCGTCCACCTGCCCTGCACCTGCTCACCCACCTGACTGTTCTGTCCATGCACCCTCCCCCGCCAACCAACTACCCGAATCCACAACTCACCCTCCACAAACCCACTGTCCCATCTTCCACCCACTTGCCACAGGCTTTCCCCTCTGCCATTTGTCCAAGCCAGGTGCCCCCAAGCCCGGTCCCTGCCCCTGGCCTTCCTGCCCAGGTGGCCTCTCCCATGGGGCAGTGGCAGGCAGGGCCACGTCCCATCATCAGTTCCCAGCCCTGCTCTGCTGGCCCCCAGGGATGGAGACTAGCTCAGCACTGTCTGTGCTGGCACCTTGCACCTGCATGTGGACAGGGCTTCCCAGGGCCCTGGGGATCCCTCCAGCACACCGCAGACTAGCTGTGGGCCAGTACTGCACTCAGGGAGGCTGAGGCAGGAGGATCCCAAGTTCAAGCCTATCCCAGCCACTTAGCAACCTGGGGAGACCATTTCAGAACATTTTTGTCTTTCTCTAGTGTAGGGACTGAACCCAACACCATGGGACTTCGCTCCATCCCCAGCACTTTTGTGTTCAGAATCAGGTCTCGTTATGGAGCTGAGTGCCCTGGAGCTCCGGGAGCTCCCCTGCCTTGGCCTCCTGTGGGCTGGGATGCCAGCTGTGCCTCCATGCCAGGCTGCCAGTGGTTCTCTGGAGCTGGGCTTTGGGAGGCCACTGGGTCAGACACAGCCAGGGCCTTGCCCAGCGCCGTGAGAGCACAGTGCGGCCCGGACGCCTGCCCACAGTGGGACCCGACTGCACTGCTGGGCTTGTTCCTCGTGGGCGCCCTGCCGGGCCTGCAGGCTGGAAGCCACTTCCGCCTGACAGCGCTGTGCACAGACCGGACAGACTCACACTTACCAACTTTTTGTCCATTTTTGCTTTGATGTCTCTGGCAAGGGTAAAAAACGCCTGTGGGAATAGCACGATGTCATGGCCCTTGCTCGACAGCGGCCGAGGGTGGGGTCGGGGTCAGGCGGTGTCCTGCATGTGGGTCTCACCTAGACCCTCACTGTGGGCCTCTCATGCCAGCAGCCCTGGCAGGGGACCTGGAGGGTGTGGCAGCCTGGCAGCTCATGCGAGGGCCCCACCCGCTCTGGGCAGGTGGGCAGTGACCCCAGAGCAGACGCTCTGTGCTGCTGCCCCCTGCTGCACCCCAGGCAGGGCTGCGGGGCTGCGTGGATCTGGTGCTGTGCGAGGTCAGTACCTGGCACTGCAGGAACCACAAGCAGCCGGGGCTGGCTGGGAGGGGCAGTGCCAGGGGCCAGGGCTGCTGCAGCGTCACAGAGGACAGGGTGACCCTGGATGCCTGAGTTTCAGTTTCTCCACCCAACAAGCCACCCCACGGGAGCTGCTGGCTGGACTCACATTCTCCACATTGATGTTGGCCTTGGCGCTGGTCTCCATGAACTTGATCCCATAGTCAAGGGCCAGCTGTGAGGGGACACGAGGTGTGTGGTGAGCTGCAGGGCTAGCTCAGGGCCAGGGCCTAAAGAAGCCCACCCTGGGGCCCACGGCTCCCGTGTCTCTTGATGGGAGGACAGAGATGACACATCCAGGCATTGTCTGCCCAGCTCTCCAAGAGGCTGAGGCGGGAAGATCTCCAGCCTGAGCTGAGCTGGGGCAGCTAAGTGAGACTCCATCTCAAATATGGATGGGGCAGGTGGCTCAGTGGAGGCCCGGGCTCCAACCCCAGGACCAGAAAAGGTTGCACGGCGGCCCTCCGTGCCGCACCCACCTTCTCGCCCCGCTCCTTGGACACCTGTCTCCTGTCGTTCACGTCGCACTTGTTGCCCAGGATCATCTTCTCCACGTCAGCCGAGGCATGCTGCCAGGAGGCACCGGATCACCACGTGGCTAAGCTCCGCACCGGAGGTGCCAGCCGCAGGCGGCTGTGTCCCTGGGGCACCTTGCACCCCCTGCCCAGTTCTCAGTGACCCCACAATGTGGTTCCCCACCCACACTTATTACCAGCACCCTCACCCAGCCAGGGCAGCTCCTAGCCTCTGCTGCCACTCATGTGTGACCCGGTGGGCCTGGGGCCAGGGAGGCCTCACCAGAGCGTAGGTGCTGCTGTCTAGGAGGCTGGGGTCATGCTAGCATTTTGGGGCCCAGGAGGGAGCCAGCTGCCCTGCTTTTGCCCCATGACAGCTCCTGTTGGTCCTGCCTGGCTTGCTGGAGCTCAAAGCCCAGGAGGTGCCCTACTCCCAAGGGCTGTGCTACTCCCAGAACCTTCTGGGCAGAGCCTCTTCTGTCCTAGGGCCCTATGTCCCTGCACCCTGCACTGGTGCAGGACAGGTAGCCGGGGTGCAGGGCAGCCTCACCTCCTCGATGTTCCGGATCCAGTTTCGGATGTTGTCAAAGGACTTCTCGTTGGTGATGTCGTAGACCAGCATGATGCCCTGTGCAGGGCAGGGACAGGATTGAGGTGGGCCACAGCTCCTGTGTGCCCCTGCCTGCCACGCAGTGCTGGGTCTGTGGTTACCCAACACTGTGAGCAGCTGACAGGGCTGGTGCTGGGACCCGCTCCCAGTGCCACATGCACTTTGCCCCCTGGAGCAGGGGCGCTTGCGAGGCCCTGACACGTGTGGAGAGCCGGAGGGGAGTCCCCCAGAACAGTGTGGTCTGCCTCAGTCTGTGCCATGGGCTCTCTACAGCTGCTGAGAAGGGCATGGATCTCTATATGCTACAGGGAAACTGAGGCACAGCTGTGCCCTCACCCTAAAGCTGCTGCCGCCGTTAGGAGCACGTCAGTACCACGGGAACACGTGAAACCACCCTGGGTGACATGGCCAGGAACAGGGTTCCCAGAGCTGCAGGTCCGGGACTCTGACCCCTCTCAGGCATGAGGGGCTACCGGGGAACTGGGGAGCAGAACACTCTTGGGCAGTAGGAGACCAGTCTGGTTCCTGGCTGGGGACACTGCGCCAGTGATGGTGCCAAAGCGGGGGGCCACCAGCCACACCAGCTGTGGCAGGGACACCTGAATGTCCTGGCCTGATGGCCGACTGGATGCTCAATTTCTTTTGAGGTGGTAGGGCTGTGCTCGGGGAGCCCTAAGCTGTACACCCACAAGATCTCAATAAGCTGCCTTCGCTGAGCCTCCTGCTTCAGCCTCCTGAGTTGCTGGGATGACAGCCTGGCGGCCAAACCCAGGGAAAATCTCAATTGATTAAAGTGGAAAAGCCTCCTGGGGCAGTGACCACTGCCCTGCCAGCACTGGCCCAGGGGGCAGCCGTGGTCACCTTGGCGTTGGCAGAGGACGTGGCTGTGGGGGCGGGAGCCTCTGCACCACCAGGTGGGGCTGAGTTCAAGCCCTAGCTCTGGCCAGGCAGGGGTGACAGGAGGTCACAGCCAGGGGCACCCAGGACAGGAGGGCGGGGCCTACTGGGGCAGCAGCACTGACAGGCAGGGCTGGGAAGGGAGGAGCAGTGGCCTGACTGCAGCCAGGCTTAGGTTGCGGTCTGCACAGACGGCGTCCTGCTGTGCTTCCAATGCTTAAGGGCTCCACTCAGTGCCTCCCATGCCAGGAAGGGGCGGGGCTGGAGGAAACGGGGGCGGGGCAGCTCTGCAGGTAGGTGATGCGGTGCACTGAGGTACGAGGTGCTGGGAACTGGGGCAGTGGCCACTCCCAGGTGGGCGTGGGGTGCACAAGGACTCTGGGAGACCGAGGCAGGAGGACGCGTATGTGAGCACAAGTGGATGAGACGCCATCTCAAAATAAAGTAAAAGGGCTGGTGATGGAGCTGGTTCAGCACAAGGCCCTGGGCTCGGCCCGACAGGGCCGAGGGCACCTGGTCCCCAGCCAGCAGGGGGCCTGAGGGGTCATTTGTGTGCAGGGCTCTGTACACACCTGGGACAGCACTGGCCCCTCCCGAGCGGCCACCTGCACCTCGCTCAGCCCAGCCCAGAGGTGCTGGGGCAATCACCGCTGGGTGACCTGTGGTCTCCCATCACAGTGCCCCTGCAGGCCCGTGCGAGGACGCCTCCCGCGGGCTGAGCTCCGGAAGTGATCCCATAGGCCCGAGGCGCCCATCAGGCCTGTCTGTTCCCAGCCTGCTTCGGGCCCACCTCCTGCTCATCCCGCATGTCGCCAAAGCCAGGAGATGTGTGGATGGGCAGTGTCCCTAGCGCAAGGACAAGGGCACGCATGCGTACCATGGCGCCCCTGTAGTAGGCCGTCGTGATCGTCCGAAACCGCTCCTGGCCAGCAGTGTCCCTGAACATGAGGAGGGGTTGGGTTAGTACCCTAGCCATCTCCAGGTTCCCACCGTGAGTCCCCTTCCCACCGTGAACCAGAGAAGGAACTGGGCTCCGGGGTCACGGTGGGGGTGTGGCAGGGCCAAGTTCTCTCTGGTAGTGGATTTTTTTTTTGTGGAATGGGGGATTGAAATAATAATAATAATAATAATAATAATAATAATGATAATAACAATATTTTTGAAATAATTATTATACTATATTTTAGTTTTTTTTTTTCTTTTCTTCAAGTTCTCTCTGGGATGAGCTGGGCGTGCTAGGAGTGCTGAGGGGGCTGGGGGCACTTTCCAGCTCACAGTCTTGGCTTGGAGACTAGAAGGACCTTCCTTGCCTATCTGATGGGATGGGGACCCACAATTCCAGGAGGGGACATGTGGGGAGACAAACCACCCAGGGCCTAGCAGGGAGGACTTGAGATTTGCCTGCCTCAGCCTCCCAAGTGGCTGGGCTGACAGGCAAGCCGCACAGTGCCCTGCCACCATTCTAGGCTGGCAAGGAATGGCGACAAGAGGAAAGTCAAATGGAGGCTGGGATGTACTTCTGCTCACCGCAGAGCCACACCCCGGGGTACACTGCCTCGCCGCCGATCGCTGCTGACTGCCCCCCCTACTTGCAGGTGACACCTGGGGCACACAGCATTTTACTCTCAGCTCAGTCCTGGTCTCAGGACTGCTAAGAGCAAAGGTGGGGAGGGACGGTGCCACTTCCGCTGGCCAGGACAAGTCATGTGCACGAGGCACTGGGCTCACGACATGGCCACCTTGCTGGGAGTGACTTCCGCAGAGCCCGGGTTACTGCCACACTCAGTATGCCGTAAAAACAGTGGAGCCCAGGGAGCTGAGTGTGCTAGGCAAGCACTCTGCCACTGCCCACTGCCCCAGGCTCTTCCGTTCTAGCTTCTGGCTTGAGGCAGGGTCTCCCTATACTGCTCAGGCTGGCTCTAAACCTGCCATCTTCCTGCCTCCTAAGTGGCTGGAATGACAGGTGTGTCCCGCTGCACCCAGCTACAGCTACGTGGGACTGACCAGGTGGACTTAGGACAGATCTAGGTTTCCAGGCTGAGGCCAGACTTAGGGCTAGGCAGTGGCCCATGGCCCATACCCTTGGCTAGCGCCCAGGCTGGGGATGGACACCCCTCCCTGCAGCCAGGAAGGGTGCGCAGGTCTGACAGCGCAGGAAGTGTGGCTTCCCAGGGAGAAAAGAGGAAGAGACATCAGGGAGAGCAACTCCACCCAGGGCATCCTGCCGTCCCCACAAGGCTCACTGCTTCACACCCCATGCGCACCCCCGCGGCTATCTGTGTTGGGATCTGCTGTCCATGCTGGGCGGTCCATACCGGCACCATGCGCAGCTAACAGGCATGGTGTAGTCCCTGGGCGATGGTGATGGGTCAGGGCTGGGAAACCAGACAGAGGAGCTGCTGTCCCAGGAGGGGGCCTGGGGTTGGGCAGCAGACAGCAGCGCCACTCACCAAATCTGGAGCTTGATCCTCTTGCCATCGAGCTCTATGGTCCTAATTTTGAAGTCAATTCCTTAAAGAAAAAAAAAAAAATCACTATCCACATATGTCCCTGGCCACAACTGAGCAGACACCAGCCACCTTGACGCCCAGAGCTCCCAGGCCTGCATCACAGAAGGTGCCCAGCAAGGCTGAAGCACTTGGCAGACCCGCTTCCCTTCTCACAGCCAGGCAGAGGCCAGGGCCAGCTGCCACCCTGTGCATGACTGGCCAGCAACCCACAACCTGCACACAGGCCTGGCACCCACAATGTACTGGGCACACAGGCCACGCCCTCTCCAGCTGGGCTCTAGTGCACCTGTACTTCCCCACAGCTGCTCCACACTCTACCTGCCCATGAACGTTGGCTCAAAGGTTGCTCCTCAGAGTCTTCCTGACTCATCACCTTCTCTCTGACCTATGGCTTTACCCTACCTGGCCCCAGGTGACCTTGAAGCTCTCCCCCATCCCACGGCTCCCCCACTGTCCCTCCCACAAAAATAACCAGCTAATCTAGTGTGCACACTGGAATAGTATGCAGCCTTTAAAAAGGATCAGAACTCTGAGAAGGAGCCAGAGCCAGGACTCCAGTGGACATGCCCAGTGCAGGCCGCAGAAAGGAGCAAGCGCACAGAGGAGACGCAGACCGGGGCTAGCTGGTGCCCAGGGTGGGGGCAGGAGGGACTGTGTGAACGCTATATAATTCTGTGACTACACTAAAAGCTTCCAGGCTGTGTACTTTAAACAGGGAATCACAGGCTATTGAATGCTGTGGCTACAGTTATAAAACCAACATCCTCTTGGCAGCGGCTTCCTCAGAACAGAGTCCTGCCCGCTGGCCCCGCCACCCATGCGGCTGCACCCTCACCTCTTCCTGCGCTTGGGTCTTTCCTTCCCCGGCCACCGGCACACACCTGCTCCTGCTCTGGTCACCTCCCCAGGGCTTTCTGCCCTTACCCTGACACTGCACACAGCTATGCCCTGGTAGACACAGAGGATGGCTCTAGGACTTCCTCAAGACACCCAGTGTGCAAACGCTGGAGTTTCTTCCACAAAGCAGTGTAGGCTTTGCCCTCTGGGTCGCTCTTAACATTCAATGTGACCAATGTGCCCCATCAATGTTGTCACAAGGCACTATTTAGGACGGAATGACAGAAAAAGTCTGTGCTCAGCAGAGAAGAAACTTAAGACAGTAAAGTGGGTGAGCTTGGGAGGCTGAGACAGGAGGACTGCTGTGAATTCAAGACCATCCTGGGCTATAGAATGAGATCAAGGCCAGCCTGAGTACTAAAAGGTTACAGTGAAGCCGGGCGTGGTGGCGCATGCCTGTAATCCCAGCACTCGGGAGGCTGAGGCAGGAGGATTGTTGTGAGTTCGAGACCAGCCTGAGCTACAAAATGAGCTCAAGGACAGCCAGAACTGCATAGTGAGACCCTGTCTCAAAAAGACAAAAAAAAAAAAAAAAAAAGTCACAGTGAGACCCTGTCTCAAACACACACACACACACACACACACACACACGTGTGGGCCTACAGTTGGTTGAACTCACAGATGGGCCCACAGACACAAACACAGCCAACAGAAACCTGAGGCACTGACTGACTGCTCCATGGACCTGGGAGTAAAAGGCACGTCAGGAGAGGTGGCCACGCCCGGCCCCTTCCCTGACCCTGGCCCGATCCTTCCGGATAATTTGGTCTGCAGTAACCTCCAGAGCTGTCCTGGGCACCAGCAGGGACACACAAATGAACATAGTCTCTGGGAGGTGGGAAGGCAGGGATGCGATGTGACGCTGCTGGCGGCCGAGCCTACTGGGCCGAGGTGGATCTGCCAGGAGCTGAGCCTGGGCCTGCACAGGGCTCCTCCAGCTCTTGAGACTCCGTGCTTTCCTGTCATTTAGTCATACCTATGGCCACCACACCCAAGTGACACAGGCCTTGCAGCCAGGTTGGTGGGAGACACCCACGTGAAAGGACATTCAGCACCTGGGTCTCTGCAGCGCTGCTTGCGTGAGGAAGGACTGTGTTACCCAAGCAAGGAAGAGGGCCCCCGAGGAGGCAGTGGGTACTGTGTCAGGCCAGGGAACCCATTCCAGAGAGCTACAGGGTCAAGCTCACAGCCCAAACGTCAATGGAGCGAAGGGAACGCACTCTGGCAAGACACAAGTGAAGAGCCAGTCGCTGATCAATAACGGAAACAGCGCGGAGTCCCCCGTGCGCATCTCAGGCCGAGAGCCTCAGCGCCCAGCCACACACTCGGAGGCGCCACCGCCAGCTGTCCCCTGCACAACTTTTTCCCTCACCTCCTGAGTTTTACAGACACACCAGGTTTAACCTCCTGAGGCCCAAGAATTATGAGGCTATAACTTCAAGGCCAAGGCCAATTAAACTTCCCTAGGGGACGGAGGGCAGCAGGGAGGCTGTACAGGGACAAGAATGCTGGGCTGCAGGGAGTGTGCCTGGGTCCAGGTGCTGCCCCACCTGGCCGAGTGACCTGTGCAGTCACCTGATGGGCCCGAGCCTGCCTGGAGCCTGGAAGAGCTAGGGTGGCTTTCTAGTCAAAAGCTGCAGAGCAGACCGAGGCGAGCCCCTGAACTGATCTCACTGGTGTGCACTGGAGGGGAGCACCAGCGGGCGAGGTCTGCGCCGGCAGGAACCACAGCTACCCAGGGGCTGACCCTACTTTCTGGCCGGTGGGGACTCCAGGGCTATCTCAAAGTCCCACTTTTGGGCTGGGCGTGGTGGCGCAGGCCTGTAATCCCAGCACTGGGAGTCTGAGGCAGGAGGATTGTTGTGAGTTTGAGACCAGCCTGAGCTACAAAGTGAGCTTAAGGCCAGCCTGAACTGCATAGTGAGACCCTGTGTCAAAAAGACAAAAAACAAACAAACAAACAAGTCAAAGTCCGA
The DNA here is from genome assembly GCA_004027165.1 of Ctenomys sociabilis. Taxonomy (NCBI): domain Eukaryota; kingdom Metazoa; phylum Chordata; class Mammalia; order Rodentia; family Ctenomyidae; genus Ctenomys; species Ctenomys sociabilis. The sequence goes on from PVKA01027095.1 coordinate 25,618, forward strand.
CTTTTGGGATGCTGTGCCTGCTTCTAAGATGCTGTGTCTGGTGCAGAGAGACAACGCTGCTTCTGCTCTGAAGAAACAGGACTCAGACGGGGCAGTGTTGGCGCAATGGCGAACAGCAGCCAGAAAACCAGTCATGACGACGACTTCCATCCCTCAACTTTACGTAGGACATGTGATCATTTCACCAAGTACAGGTCTCTCACAATAGGGCAAAGAATTCACATGTGGGGCGGCGCCGAGGGCGATGACACGGTTTGCTCAACACCACAAGGGGCAGTGCCAAGCCCCTTCCCTGGGTTTTCTGGAGGACCCCTGCCTCACTCCTAAAGCCATTCTGCTCTAACCTCTTCCCTGTGGGCAATGACTTTCTGCAGCCAGAAGAAAAGTCAGCTCTGTTTCCGTGGACTAAATAGCCCGATCTGTCCAACCGCACTGTGGGCTGGCCCTGTGGGAAAAGGCTGTCTGCAAGCAAAGTGACAATGGATATACTGGACCGTGTGATAGGAAGTCGATGCTGCCTGTGGCAGGGGCTGATTGTTTCTCCCTGAGGCTTTTATCTTGCCTCTGCTCGGGATGACAGGTCCCAGGGAGGGTAACTGTCAGTCATCCTTGCTGTCATTATCCTTCTAGAGGAAAAGTCATTCATGGGGGGAGGCGACGGGGCCAGGGAGGGAGAGGGGCTCAGAGCCTACACTCCAGAGTCATGTGCAAGCAGAGGCGGAGAGCCTGGCTGGGTGCAAGGCAGGGTCTCTCTGGGCTGGCCGGGCCCCGAGTTTTTGGGTCAGACACACCTGGGTTTCCATCTTATCCTTGCCACCTGCAGGCTGTCATCCTGGGGAAGTTCCCCAACCCCCGGGTTTCCGATCTATCCCATCCCAGCACGGAACTCCAAAAAGCACACAGTAGGCACTCGCTGAAGTCCCTCGCACTCCTGCCTCAGTTTACCATTTTGAACGCCAGGGACCCAGGAAGAAACGTTTCGTGGGCGGCTGGACCCCAGCTGGCCACGCGCCCCCCAGCACCTCAGTGTCCCTACAGCGAGGCCGCCCAGCTCCCCGCAGCTCCTTGGCCCTTTCCGCCCCCGGCCCACTACCTATGGTGGAGATGAAAGTGGAGTTGAAGGCGTCCTCGGAGAAGCGGAACAGGACACAGGTCTTCCCCACCCCCGAGTCCCCGATGAGTAGCAGCTTGAACAGGTAATCGTAGGTCTTCGCCATATTACACTCTCTCCTAGACGGGAAGTGCGGCCGCTGCTTCGCCACTGGCTGCCCACCTCGTCCATCAGCCCTGAATCCGCCCTCCATTGGCCCACGGCCCGTGGCGCGTCACTGTGGTGACGCCCGCGCCTGGGCCCCGCCCACCGCGCCGAGGTTTGGGGAAAGGGCGAGCTGGGCGCGAAGCCGGAAGCAGCCTGAGCACACCGCCCATTGGGCCGCGCTCGGGATGGGGCGGGCTGTTATTGGCCCGCGTTGAGGAGTTAGGGGTCTTCAAATAGGGCGGGGCGGGGGCGTGGCGTTAGCGTTCTGCCTTCTCCTCCCCCACTCTGGGGTGGCTCCGCCTCGCCTCTCTGGAGAGCGAGGGCGGGGTTGTCGTCGATTGCTCCGCCCACTGGCAGCCCAGAGGCGCTGGCGGGCGCGCCTGCGCATGCGCACGAGGAAGACAGTTGGTTTCAGCAGAGGGCGCTCACGCGTAAAGGGCGGGTCTCTAGGCGTCCCAGCAGCCTGCGCAGTCGCAGAAGGCGCCAAGGAGAGCGCGGGAAGGGCGAGCGCGGGAAGCGGCTACCCAGGCGCAGTCCAGCGAAGAGGACGGGAGAGAGGGCGCGGTCGTTGGCGTCAAAAAGCAGCCTTCAGGACGCGCTCTGGGATCCTGGTGCTGGCACCACGGACCCCTCACCAGAGCCAGTTCGACGCCTTCAGCCGCGTTCTGAGGTCCCACCACACCCCAGTTGAGGCGTTGGGCCTCCCGAGCCTGGGGAGCTTGTCTACGTAGTATTTCAATATTTTAGGGCACTGACTCGGTGTCTGGAGTGGTTCCTCCTACACAATGCAGGGTTCAGGCCCAGCCTAGGCAACGTGGCAAGACCCTGTCTCAGAAAGGAACAAACGGGCAGGACATGCGGCTGAGTGTGGAGGCCTCTGCTGCGGTTGCCAGCGCTGCACGCACATACGCACGCACGCACGCACGCACGGAGTGAAGTACTTAACCTCTGTGCAGTGCTGCAAGGCAGGTACTGCTTTCTTGCTTTCAGGGTCATAGGTTAAGTGACTTTCCCGGGTCCTGGAGTGGGAAGTTGTTTTTTGGATTCAGGCTGACACACTTCATAGGCCGAGATCTGATCTTCAGGTTCCAGACTCACGTTCTACTCGGAGCTTCTGGGCAGCCTCGGGCCTGACCCAAACGTGGGCTCATAGCTTTCCCCCCTCTCCCTTCCCTTCAGTTCCCGCTTTGATTCATCCAGCTCTGTAAGGAGTTCCGGCCAGAGCTTTACACCACTTTCTAGCCTTGGCCTGAAAGGGTAAAATATTTAGTTTGGCCACTTTCTCTGGAAATCCCTTTTTCTTGGTATTCTGCTCATTTTGTATGTCTGTTTCTTCTACCACCTCACTTCCCCGTAAGTGGCCTGTCAGAGCCCCCGGCAGCCTTTCGAGATTTCTGTTCCTCCTCACAGTTCCTTGTTTCTGTTCTCACTTCCTGGGTGACCTCACTCAGTCCTGCGGTTTCCAGTCTCCATCTGGAGATGCTGTTTTCTGTCCCATTTTCCCAGTGATTCCATGTTTCACTGCTTTTTGGACATTTGCCTTGGGATTTGCCAAAGAAAGTACCAACTCCCCATGCCCACAACTCATCTGTCCAGGTTCACTTCTACTTCTCTCTTGGTGAAACCTAAGGTAATTTTGAGCATCTTTCTGGGATTGCTCTGCTCCTGGTTCGTACACAGATCCCGAGTAGTTTGAATCTTGCCTTTCCACGTCTACTGCTGCACTGTGGTCATCACAGTTCTCCACTGGCCTCCTGACCACCACTTCCTCTAACCTAGATGCTGCCCTGCAGTGCTCTCCCTGTAGAGTATTGTCTGTGGTACAATGTCCTTCACAATCTTGCTCTAACCTCACACTCTACCGGTCAGCTAACAGTGAAGACTTCCTTATAGTACGTGCTGAGGCACAGGGATGACTAGGACAGGATCGTGAGATTAGATTATAACCCAAGTGGGGTAGGGCAGGAAAAAAAGAGGTAAAGGAGGAACATCAGTCTAGTAAGGCAGGGGAATTAAGAGGAATCACACTTTGATATTCTACACACTTCAAACTGTTGACTCCATAATGAACTAACAGGAAGTATCTAATGATAGCAAAATTGTTTGCATACTATTAACATTTCATAGGCTTTCATTTCTCTTTATGATTCTTTACTTCCCCCTCCCCAAGGTAAGATCTTGAAGCCAAGCACCAGCAATTCCGGTACTAAAGCTGTATGGACTTTTTGACCTTCCCTTTAAGCTCCCACTTGATCAGCTCAGCTTTAAGATCCCTTCTTCCTGAACAGTACACCTTGTAATTGTCAGGGCTACCTTGGATTATTGAAACCCTTTCCCAACTTTCCTCCGTGCCTGCTGTCTACCTTGACTCTAATACTTGCAGAAAGTGAATGCAAAGTGGCTTTTCCTAACGCATTACTTTGCTTCAGTTTCTCTCTACTTGACCAATTTAGGATTTTGTCAGCATGGACTTGGTCCCACCTTCCACCTTTTCTACTTTTGCTTTAATTTCTTTTTCTGAACTGAAGCTTGAACCCAGAGCTTCATACATACATCCGAGGCAAGCGCTTGCCCACTGAGCTACATCCTCCACCCTCTCTGCTTTGTCTTTTGATGTACAGCACACACCCTTATCCAGAGGGCCCAGTATGCACGCAGGGGCAGGGAGGACAAAGACCAGGTGCTTTGGAGTTTCAGGGAAGGGCTTACTCCACTGAGCCATCTCCCTGGCACTTCCCCACCCCCTTTTGCAGAACCAAGGATTGAACTGAGACCCTTGCGCTTGCCAGGAAAGTGCTGCTTTTGAGTTTCAGAAGCCAAGTGCTCCCACCTGCAACACTGAGATCATAACTCTTTTTATCATGAAGTCCGGGAATGGACATTGCAAATACCCAAGATCTGGTAAATTCTTGGCAGTTACCTTTTCTTTGCAGTATCCCATTCACATTTGTTGAAGCAAAGTGAGTTGTATGTCCCCACATACCCCAAAATTCACACCAGTAGTGGTTTCTGTAAAAATTTATTTGACCAAAATGTAGAAAAAGTGATACTATTACATATGATACAGTTGCAAGAATCTAAAGAAGAGTGTGGATTTTATTCAGTTGCACAGTTCATGAGTGTATCTCCTGGTAGTGTGATGCTTAATAAATAGAGTGAGGGGCAGGGGACTCAGACAAGCTAGAAGCGGCTGGCTTTAGTCAGAATTGTAAACTGGAGTTGGCCCCCACACTGCTGGAGAATATGGAATGTTTCGGATCTGAGATGTTAACTGACAAAGCAAAACAACAAAACCAAGATATACAGCCCCAGCCTACAAAATTCTCCATATCCAGTTTAATCAGGAGGTTTTTTTTTGAATGTTTAGTAACTTGGTCCCAAAGAAGGAATTGAAGTCCTAGCTAAGGAAATCTTCCATTTTCCATTAAGTGCAGAGATGAAGTTACATCCATGACTCTGATCTCTACTTTGCTGCCCAGTACTTTTAGTAGAAAGCAATTCTTTCGCTCAATTTATTGATGGCCAGCAGTCATCTGAATATGGCGGAGCTGGACAGGACCCCACCCCACATTCCTGCCCAGTGCATGGCCTTACATCAGGGCAGACAAGCGTGGGCCACTGATAAATGTTAGAGAGCCGCTCATTAGAGAACCATGTCAGAATGAAGTATGTGGAAGAGCATAGCATTCAGGACGTGTCCAGAAAAGACCTGAGTAAATGTCCTGACCATTTCCCAGGCAGGCCATGCTGCCTGCTCGGAGAATGCTTGTTCCGCAGTGGGGTATGGAGAAGGGCCGGATGACTAGGTTAATCTAGCTGTGGCTTACGACTTCCTACAATAGCCCTTTCAGTTTTTTTTTGCTCAGGATGGAAAATCCCCATTGTTTTACTGTGGTGGTGCCTAACTTCCTGCTGTTCGGACAAGGGCAACCCAGACAGTTTATAGTCTTTAGCGTATTTAGACCCATTGTGAGATATCAGAGTCTAGGTTTTAAGAATGTGGGGCTGTATTCTCCCAGAAAGCAGACCTTAGTCTCAAGAGAGTG